>JBAHVQ010232040.1:0-10186 GCA_036872915.1 Nanipora kamurai
TCAAATCAATCACTCCTGATGAAGACACTGGACAGGAGTGTCAAAACGTTGGGTTATGAACGGTAGTTTTGTAAGCTACGTTCAAAACATTTTAAGCAAGAGTAGTGTAAAACCATGTCTGATTATTCCCCTGGCTGCGTTGGAAATTGGTTCACAAACAATACGTTTACGTGTAATAATACGCTTCAGTGTAAACTAATCGTTCCACGGTAGCATCGAAATTTCCGACTGTGGTTCATTATGGAAAGGTCGCGACGACTGTTGCCCTACGATTCTTGCTATTTAATGGAAACGAAAACCACGTAACCTTGTGTCCTGGTTGTCATTGGGTCGTTGGCAGTCGTTCCCAATAGCTGCGATAGAATAAATTCCATCCCAACGATACGCCCTGCGACCGCGAAAGTTCGCTAACGACTGTTGCCCTACGATTCTTGCTATTTAATGGAAACGAAAACCGCGTAGGTTTATATCCTGGTTGCCATTTGGTCGTTCGCAGTCTCTGCGATGGAATAAATTCTATCCCAACGATACGTCCTGCGACCGCGGAAGACCGCTAACGACTCGACAACGACCAAATGGAAACCAGGCTTAAGCGTGCCGGACCAAGACATCTGGTGAGTAGCAGGCAAATAACACAATAACAACATCTTAAAAATTTGTTTTTCCTCATTGATCTAAGAGTTACGGATACCAAGGTACAATTTGAATGCACAAACAGATTGAGCTTAAATCACTTACGTGCAGACAAACACAGGAAAGCCTTACGAAAATTGTGCGTTTTCCCAAACATCAGTCCTTTCAATTATTCATCATGTTGGTATTCAAAACCATTTTGGAGGCAGGACTTGAATATTTATCGGGCTATACCAATGACACGAGCAAATACAATGTTACGGGTACAATTCCCGTCTATCTAGGCCTCGGAAATGTATTCCAATGAACGTCTTCAATGAGGCCCCAGTTACACACACCATACCGGAGTTCTTGCTTATCGGATTACTTTTCGTATCGGATAGGGGTTTCGGCTACACAGCTACTACGCAGCGATCCGGCACATAAATTCTGCACGGAAATCAATCCGCTATGAAGGCGATACAAAAAACAATACGATACATGCCCGCACCGTTCCGTGCTGTGTAAACACGGTGATTATCCGATACGCTCAGGGACGCCGGAACGAGAAAAGGGCAGGGGGGCAAGGGTACGTACAAAAGTTTTAACATGTAGAAACGACGGCAAATTTGGCAGTCAGTGGCATTTTCCCCGAAATATTTTTTCCATCCTCCCCCCTCCCCTAGTGAGTCCAAGCGCAAACGCATAAGTTAAAATAGACCATTAATTCAAGCATTTAATCAGCACTCTGCTCTTGAAAGTGCCCATTCAAGTTTTATACAATACTCTTTAGACTTGAAGGGCACTTTCGCCCCCTTGCCCCCGTTAGCAAAAGGCAAGGGGCAACTGCTCCCCCTTCCCCAGTTCCGGCGTCCCTGGATACGCTCCGCTTTAATTTAAACGTCTGCTTTTAGCGACGTGTTCCAACAAAGCAGCCGCGTTCAAATTAGTCTCGTTATTATGTTGGAAATTAAAAAGAACTTTTGCTTGATAACGGGGCTGTACAATAGGGGTCTAATTTATATGCATACAAAAGAACAATTTCGCCGACCGCCATGTTGGACTTTCAACTCGTTTTATCGTGCAGGTAGAACATTGTAAAATTTGGTATCAAAACCTCGAAACGTCAACTAAATCTTAGCGTGAAAATTTACTTACATTTCAGCTCCTTTGCACACTTAGATACCATCCACGTATTTCACAAAATGTAATACTCAAACAAGACAAACAACTTCGGTTTTAAATGGGCGCCAAAATAATTTTAAAACTCAAAGTCAACTCCCGCATGGGATCATGGTTTCAACCGCTGGTGCGTTGCACTGCTGGCGCGATTCCTCTAGTAGGAATACAACAACCCTCGACCAAACCGTCACGAACAAACGCTCAAGAGCACAATAACTATTCCAATACAGACAATTCTTGAATAAGGAAATTATATGGAAAATTGTGTAAGATTTTAAACTTGCAAGAAAGACCGAAACTTGTTAGTTCTGGTGTTTATTTTTATGAAATCCTGTTTCTCATTTTCAGCTAGTTGAACTACATTTGAATTTTTTAGACTTGTTGCCTCCTTTAAAATGAACTTTTTTACTGTATATGTCTTCTATAAAAGTATGTTTTCGAGATAATTAAAGAGTGTAAACTGAAGTTACATGGAGGTTTAGGAAACGTGCAAGATCGCGCAGAGAACTGAAACCGACAGGCTAACTTGCCATTACGTAAGCAACGTATGCAACCTGCCCCATCTTGACTTTACATCTTGATTGGTTAATTCTTTGGTTGAATACTCGAATTCCATAGTTTCCGTCTCTCAAATGATATTCATCTACACTGTAGATTCTACAGAGTAGTCGGTCCAATAGCTATACGAAGACAATGGCGAAACTACGTGTCGCTATTATCGGTGCTGGCGGTGCGGGACTTTCCATGTGTCAATGTTTGGTCAACGAGCCACAAATCGAATTCGTGGCATTTGAAAAATCGGCCGAAATTGGTGGAGTGTGGAAATACACGAAGGACAACAAAGAATGTAAATCCCATACTGCTATGTACAAAAACCTAAGGTATTGCTGATTCTTCGTTTGCAGTTGACGTCATGGCGGCCATCTTGGAGGAACTCAAACAAAAGAATCTCATTAACAGCTATTGTCTCCAACATGTGTTGTTCTCCAGTGTGGTCGGCCGTGTCATCGCTTTCTGAATCTCAAGGGATTGACTGCATACCATCAATTAATTAAAAAAGGATTTTATTATTGGATTCAAAAAAAATTTACTTCAATGAAATTATGGGGAGGTTTTTGTTTGACTATCATTATAGCACCAGTTGCACAAATGAGCATTTTCTTGCTAATCAATCATGTGTGTCAGTATGCCAAGGGTTGGTTGTGCCATCACAGACCAGCTTTTTCAAAATAGCAGCTGAGCTAATTCAAGATCTTCCCTATGGATTCACATCCAACCTTAGTTTTTGGGCACCCTTTGAATTCTTCTGCACAGTCAGAATACATTGTATTTTTGTGCCATCATCTCCTTAATTCTCAATTAAGGAACTGATGGTTTGGGACTTGAATCAGACCCAAGTTGCTATTTTCATGACTTGTGACTTGATTTGTGTCTCAAACAGAATGACTTCATTGAAAGCTAAACACAAGTGGTGTTCAGGTGGGAGCTTCAAGTATATTAGATGACAAGCAAATGTTCATCAAGCTCATTGTCTCAGAAAAACAATTTCAAATGGTTGTTTTTGAGATCATGAGCTTCACAAAAGTTCACTTGTTGTCCCACAGAATGACTTGTTACCAACAACGAATTAATCATGTTGACCTCAATGATATAACTTGCTAAAAGTTTACCGTTGGTAATTTTTCTCATTTAATACTTTCATGTCCAGAATCTAGATCTGTTCAAAGGTCCAGCTCTTGGGGTTTCAGTGCCAATTGTTGATACTGTAATTTAGTATTTAGGATAACCAGTTGTCGGGGTTCTGTCAGCGAGGGGGGCACAAGAAAAAGTATTGGGGGGCACAAGTTGGTGCAGGACAAAACAAGCACTGAAGGTGCAAGAATTTTTAGGGGGGCCTGAGGCATGTTCTACTGGAAAATCGTGAAATCTAGAGATAAATCTAGATATTTCCTGCATTTTGAGGGGAAGATTTTATAGAATTTTAAAGGTTAGAAAATGCTGTGTAAACTACTCAAAAGACAAGTGTTTAATGTGGAATTTTTGGCCCTAGCTTAATGCCCTCCAGAGTTTTACACCATATTTGACACTGATGAGCCGCAACTGGAAGGCAGCTACGTTGTGGCTAATGTAATGCAAACACACACACAAAAATAACCATTTTTTAACCAGGAAATTAAAATAATGCAGTCATAATATTGAAAAGCAAAACCTGCTTCTTCTTATGACAAATCAACTGAAACAATTTAGCATCAGGGGGTTAGTGGACCATTAGGGGACCATAAAATGTTAATCTCACCTGAACTAAGTCCTTCCTGGCTGCATAAGTCATCAATTATTTTACTCTGGCTAATACCAGAGTATTTTACATGTGAAAGGGAGACCTCAGGAGAGGAAAGAGTTAAATCATTTAAGATAACTTTCCATTACATGTAGTTTTTTGTGCATTAGTTTGTCCGGGGATTCCAAAATTATTCATTTTACCTTTGATTTTCGTCTCAGATTTTTTAATGCTGTTTACTAGAACAAATTTACCAAAAGAAGTGATGGCATTTCCTGAATTTCCATTTCCTGAATATCTTCCATCTTTTATGGATAGCAGAACTGTAGAAAAGTACCTAAAAGACTACGCCAAGAATTTTGATTTATTGAAATATATAAAATTTGAGCATGAGGTCATTTCTGTGAAACCATGCCAAAATCAAGAGAAAGTGACATGGCAGGTAGTGATCAAGGATTTAAAGAACGGAAGAATTGACCACGAAGTTTTTGATGCAGTTGTTGTGTGCAATGGGTAAGTACTGTTAAATTAACGTGATGTTTCCTGCATGAATTGCTTACATGTTTAGTCGACCCTCTCCCATTAGATTTTGAACTTGATTGGTACTCTCTGTTAGAAAGGTACCATCAAGCCCAATTTATCCGTGCAAGTTTTCTTTCTCGCTGTGGCAACGCAACGTGTCAAATTTCATTTTCGACCCAAGACAAAAACTTTCTCCCGTATAATATCCTGCGACAGCAATGCAACTGTGCACGTGCGCCTTCGGCAAGACATGGACGGAATTTAAGATGGGTTCAGTTTCGGCAATGGTTCTGTTGTTGAAAATATTAAATTACACAAGACATTCAAAAGGAGGGCACTTGGTAGTTGACCAAAAGAGTTGGGAAACTGCTGGAACTTACACCTGGTTCGCATCACACACATAAAAATCTCACATGTTGTTACGGCCTTGTTGGTTCAACAAGCCTGTAACATTGTCGTTATGATAGAACAGGATTGGTAAAATAACAACATTGTTTAGTCATATTTCAAGATGCTGCTACAGCTTGGCAAATCAACAGAGGTTGTTCATGCATGTTAGAACAAATGAAATCCAGCTTGATGCAGCGACCAAGTTCGTGGTTGTTGTAACGTGGTTGTTGCTGTTCACCCTTTGTAGTTCGTCATGCCCGGACAACATATTCGGACAACATCACGTATGGACAACATTTATGGGCTGCTGAACCAAACGTGAGCAATATTGTTGGTTTAACAACATTGTTGAAACGAGGGTTTTCGATACCTTCATGAGGAACCACGCCGCAACGAACGATGGCCGATTCAAGAAATGCTGCTGTTGCCACTCACACACTGTCAGGTGAATAACAACATCAAAAATTGTCAATTCAACGAACAAAAATAGTATTGATTACAGACCCAAAAATATGCTTGCGGAACAACCATGTTCTTGTTTGTTATCCCATCACCCTGAAAGAACGCTGTTATCATGCATGGAACATATCGTTGCAACAGCGTTGTTGAAGTCTGTTCGTTTGTCAAGCCATGAACAGCCTTTGTGAACATACAAGAGCAAGCCTGTCCGGACAACTATGTTCAAGCCGGCCAGCTCAACCATGTTCAAGCTTGCCAGCTCAACCTTGTTCAAGCTTGCCAGCTCAACCATGTTCGAGCTGACCAGCTCAACCTTGTTCAAGCTTGCCAGCTCAACCATGTTCAAGCTGACCAGCTTAACCATGTCAACAGGCAAAAACAAGCCGCGTGTTTTCATGCGTGCAGTAAAGCAAGTGCAAGCACGAAGCTGAAACAAAAGGAAAGACAAAGTAGGTTTTCTGAGGGAAAACGCCGGCGTAAATGCAAGCACACGAAATGAACGCAAGCACAAGTAAAAGCATAAGAGCAAGACAAAAGAGAAAACAAACGTTCCTTCATCTCTTGATTTTGCTTGCGTTTGTTTTACCCCGGTTCACACTTAAGTCACTCGTGTGACCAGGCTATAGGTCTAGAAAAACTAACGTTTTGAGCGAAGGCCCTTCGTCGGGGTGACACGTGACTAGTTAGCTTAGACCAGCCAATGAGATGTGCTTTTGAAAACCACTAACCACGAGTGTGCTCTTGCTTGTTTCCTTTCCTCCACCTCTTGCTTTGTTTGCCTATTCTGTTTTTGTTTGTATTTTTGTTCCGTTCTTTATATTTGACGCAGCCCCTGCCAGGATCACTCGTTTTCGTCATTATAAATAATTTATTATCTTGGTACAGCCCAGGTAAATCTCTCTTGAGCAGGATTTCTCTGTTGATGAGAAATCGTGGCAACATTGTTTCGTGCTCCTGACTGGAAATTTTCGAATGACGTTATCCTTCCATCAATTTTACGTGTGAATTTCAGTAGTATGAAACAACGTCCACTCACTCATGTTGTTATTCTTATTGTTTACCAGCCATTTTTCAGTTGCAAACTACCCGGAAATCCAGGGCTTGGATAATTTTTCTGGAACATTCCTTCATAGCATCGATTATAAAGAGCCAGAGAGCTTCAATGACCAGACTGTAGTTGTTCTTGGAGCAAAGAGCTCTGGATCAGATATTTCCATCGAAATATCCAAATCAGCGAAGAAAGTTTATCTTGTTCATCACGGAGAGAAAATTCCCTCGAAATTACCAGAAAACGTTGAAGAAATTATCGGCACTTTGACTCGCGCTTGTTCGGATGGCTCAATTGAAATTAATAATGACTGCAGGAAAGCTGCGGATTGTGTAATTTTTTGCACCGGCTATAAGTATTCCTTTCCGTTCTTGGCACCCGAATGCAAGATTCAAGTAACAGACAACCGAGTTACTTCGCTATATAAACATGTATTCAGTACAGCCTTTCCAAGCCTGTCGTTCATTGGTCTCTGCTTGGAAATATGTCCTTTTCCGCAGTTTGGCTTACAAGCCAAGTGGATCGCATCTGTGTTGTCGGGCAGGAAAGATTTGCCCAGTCGTGAGGAAATGATTAAAGATGAAGAAATGGACTATCAAGGGAAGTTGAAGTCTGGACTGCTTCACCATCAGATGCATAAGTTAGGTCCAAGTCAGTGGGACTACAATGATGAATTGTCAGAGATTGCCGGCGTTGCAGCCTTGTCCCCAGTGATTCACTCACTGTTTAACCATGTGGTTAAATTGAAAAATAGAAACTTAGCAACCTACCGAGACGCTAATTTTTCCCTAAAAGGGGATGAGTGGTACGAAATAAAAAAGCATGTTAACCTGTAAGCATTGTGTTGAATACTTGTACATTAATCCTGATTGGTCAGGTGAACCTTTCTTAGAATACGTCATTTTGCTGGTTAAGTTTTCTAATTACTTGCATGTTCATTTGGTGGCTGAACAGTTTTGCTGGTTTTCCCGCACCTCTTGCTTCCCATCGACATGACTATAAAATTATTACAACTCACAACTTTAAATTTGGTAAAGTTGAAAAGCAATGATTGATTTTTTAGATTTTAGGATTATATTACATCTACGTACAGCAAATCCTATCTGATAAGGGCAATTAGAGTATGGAACGCATTGCCAAACGAAATACGTCTTTCATTCTGTCTACGAACTTTTAAAATTAAACTAAAAGAACTGTACTACTCTGCTGTTCGCTTTGCTTACAACTCCGATGACCCACGTTCTTGAAAATCAATCTGTATCAAATGTAACTCTGCCCGTAATCTACGTATTTTCCCAACTTGCTGTTTTTAGACCTTTTCCAGTAATTTCTTCCTAGACTAACGTTGTTATAATGCAATCTCGAAATAATTTTATATTGTAGCAATGGATCCGCAGTAATTGGTTTTAACTTAACTGTTGCGGATTTCCTAGCCTTGTATTTTGACTCACTAGTAATCTACTGTAATCAAGGCAAAGTTATAAAAAATCAAATAAATAAATAAATATTAAAGGTGTTTCCTTGTTTCCACTACAACAATACCTTAACGAGACAATTCAAAACTCCCTCGAAAAACCATTGTTGTTGGATTAACGATTAAATCTTCTTGGTCCAGTCGTTCGAAGGCGATTAACTCCTGAAAATCTATCCAAGAACGTCCAGAGGATTCAGTCAAGAGCTACGAAAGGATTAGAAGCCATGAGAAAAAACACAATTTTTATTTCGCAAAGCTATTTCGGGGAATGAAAACCTGAAGAGCCAGTCGCAGAACCTATTTTTGTTTTGTAAGGTTAAAATATTTAATGAATTTGTTCTAACGCCACTTTTAATAAAATAGTACATTACATGTTTAACAAGGAAGAATGAATATGGAGTATAATACTTATCACATACTTTAGCGTATTGTTGCTTCTTTCTCTATGCCCATGCGCACACTTCTTTTGGTAGCTGCTTCCTTCGCACATTTTTTCTGATTTAGATGACTTAGTTACCACTTTTCATTTGATTAATATCCAATACTACTGAGTAGACACTCCTGACAGTGGTGTATTCGTGTAACACAAAATTGAAAGAAAGGTGCCCTGTTTGAACTTTTGGCAAGGCGTTGCCTAGTGGAGATCGAAGAAAATTCCGTTCATCGAAATGTTTAACGTCCCAGTTTTCTGAGCCAAGAACCTGGATCAACAGAATTATTTAATATTCAGTTATTTTACCGTCTGTAATGGTAGATTTTGATTTTTGGCTGAACTACTTGATTATGAAATAAATAAAAGAAAACAAACAAAAAACAAATTCCAATATTCTAGCCTACAAACTGTATAGGCTACCTTAAGTCAATCTTGTACTCAATCCCTTTATTGACTCGCGCCGGAAGCCCGAAGTCCGTGGTAATTCCTGGTAATTCCCCTATATACCAGTATATCCCTAATAATAAATTCCCCCGATTTTGACAGAGAAAGCGAAAGTAAGTTAACGAGTTCGTCACGGAAGTATTGTTATGGTTGTCCAGGTCGTTGGTTGTATGGAGACAAATCTTACTCTACAATACCACAGTTTTTGATCGAGGTTCGTTCTGAGCTTTGCGAATGGCCCAAGCGATAAACCCAACTCTCCTTTCTCAAACGACGTCACCGCCAAACAATGGCCCTTCGCAAGTTTTGCTCGCGTCGTGTCGAGCAAGACTCCGCGTACTAAGAAATCAACAGTGGGAGCCGGTATTCGATTCGAATGTTCTCAGACTACAACTGGTCAGACAAAGCGGTACACGCTTTGTGTTGCTCGTGGTGAACGAACAGGCATTAGCGGTAAGGAATGATATAAAAATGAGATGCTGCGTAGGCACAGAGTATAAAACAGCACAAAAACTTGAAAGGTTGGTAGACTACCGAATTTATTCGACAGTCTACCAATCCTTCAACTTGTTGTGTTTATTACCTGTAAGGACCTGAATGGTCTGATTTGGTTAATAATACACAATAGTCAGGGTTCTATCTCAAAGGATTTTGAGGTAGAAACTCCCTTCATGAAGTGTTGAATATATTATGACATTTATAGTGGTCATGTATTGGTATATCATTCAGCCAATTCGGTTTCGATTTGGAGTACACATATATACCTGTGAAAATAGGCCCCATTAGCTTTATTCTGCTGCCTCCTGGTGTCTGTGGTGGCAGGGAAAATGCATATAAACAAAAAATCACCCTAAACTAGTCTAGCTGTGGATAGTGGGAACTTTTGAAGTTGACTGTTTCCCACAGAATCTATATCTGGGGTGTATATTTGTAAATGAAAAGGGAGTAAAGGAGTACTTCATGCTGTGATACTGTATGACAACACAAACAGTGTTATGGTTGTTCACCATGGTATATGTATAGGTTATCATATGAGGGGCGAGGCGATGTCATTTTTATCGCTTGAGGGACAATATCATAAAATGTCACGAGTGAGTGCAGTGAACAAGGGACATTTATGATATTGTCCTGAAAGCAATAAAAATGATATCATCTCGTCCCGATTATGATAATCTGTTTATTATATACGTATGCCTTTATCAAAAAGTGACAAATATAGCGGGACAAAAAATGATGTCATTGACAAAAAACAATATCAGGGACATATCATTTTTATGTCACCCTGTTGTCGCCCTGATAAAGGCACAACTATATGGTATATATATATATGCCATATACTTGTGC
>JBAHVQ010232051.1:0-33423 GCA_036872915.1 Nanipora kamurai
ATTTCTCGTTCTCCCAAACTCCCACGCGTGTTTCTATAACTGTATAGAAACACGGAAAATGTTTTCTATTTCTTAATAAGTAATCGGATACTGTTCTTACAACAACTGTTATGATCATGTATAATATCGTTCGCCTTCAGTTCCAAATGGCAAATTGTATAATCATTCAGGCATTTAAAAATAGAAACGACATCAGCAAAACCACATGAGAAAAGATAATTTATGCCAGTGCAAGTCTACTAGAGCATCAGAGGAAGAAGAACGCTTAGGTTTATCTAAGATAATCTTGGTATCTTTGTTTTGGTGTACTTGCAAGCCATCGACTTCATGAATATGACAGAGAACTAAATTGATGCTAACATACACGTGATATTATTTCTTTGTTTTCTAGAACGGCTGGAAACTTACTTTCGACTTGTTGCATTCTTTTGGCCATTGGTAATGTCGGTATTTCGTTAAATATCCCACAGACTGACTCAAATACATCATCAACATCACGACCAGCATCAATCTGCGAAATAGGAAGAAAAGTAGTTTTTGTTTTCTTATTTCACTTCTAAACTGCTTCACGAAATATCAAAACTCTGAGCACAGTTAGCCTTTCTTCGCCAGCGCACCTTTCTTATTTTGAATCACCAGACTCGGTTTTAACAGTCACGTCACCTCAACAGATCCCGTCTTTTCAAGCCTAAGTTTCGTTCACATTATCACATTATTAGCTTCTTTGCAATTTACTTTCTCATCACTTCACTTCTCTTCTGTTCGTTCTGTCTCTTTTTTTCCTTTCCTGTTCCCTTACCTCCAATCCATACATGTTGTACTCTACTTCTTTTCTCTCCCTTCCCTATGCTTCGCTGGACTTACTTCGCCTCTCCTCACCTTGCTTCGCACCCCTTACTTTCTTTTTTTAATTTTTTTCTGTTCCCTTGCTCGTTTTCTTTTCGCTAGCTGCTCAGTTACTTACTGTACACTTGCCACTCACTTGTCTTTCACTTTCCTTTCACATTTCTTTCTCCTTTGTTTTACATTTCTTTGATTTCCCTTTAATTTCCCTTTCACTCTCCTCTAACGCTCAGTTCCATTTTTAGTTTTTCTTTCACTTCACTTTAATTTCCCTTTCCATCCCATTACCTTCGATATTCTTGTCTGGCCTTGCCACCCCTTCTCCTCCTATCCTTTTCCCCTCTCATTCCGTTTCATTTTCGTTCTCATGATGTGGTTTCACTTCATATTCAAACTTACCTTTCGCAGCTTGTTCAACGACCCATAATATTCAATAACAGGCATTGTCTTTTCAACGAAAGTTCTGAATCGTTTTTTAATTGTTTCCACATTATCGTCGGTCCTTCCACTTGTCTCGCCACGTTTAATGAGGCGTTCTTCCATAGCTTGCTCAGAGCACTCAAAAAACAGAACTAGATCACATTCAGCAACCTGAAAAAAAACGTAACGGTCCTTTTTACGCAAGGTAATATTCGCCTCTGCAGCACGATAGCGCATCCTATTTTCACTTCTTTCGCATGAAATCCCATTGCTTTTAAAAATCCGTCAAAAACCCTCCCTTGCTAAATCACCTAAACAATGGACAGTATATGCTCCTACAAATTCTGAACCAGATGAATATACCTTATATATACGACAATTAAATATACTCAATATGAAAATACTCTATGTAAATACGAAAATTCGGCATGATCTTCACATGGGTGACTTAATGTGATCACATTTGATCATGTGAAAAAAATGAATATGTTTCCATTCCCCAAGTGAAATTTTTTCACATATTTTTTTTGCAATCTCAAATCTTTCAAATATTTTTTTTCAAATGTAATTTAATTTCACATGTTTTACAAAAAGTCTTTCACACACAGTTTACATGTGGTTTACATGTGATCACTTGTGAAAAAAACTTGGCATCTTTCAATTTCAAATGTGATATCTGATGTGTAGAATTTTCATAAGGATAAAAAAGCACTTGTCTTGACCAATCTAGAAACTTCGTCCTAGCTTGATGCAGTGAGCTCTATCTATATGATTTGAGAGAGAACTTCAGTCTGTCGGGCAGGCAAAAAGTGAAGCCAAACATGGCCAATATGGAGGCCAATTTTGCACGTCAGTAGCAGGCCCCTGCGCGGTCTTGTACGTGATTTCCAGTCCTTTACACGACTTTTACTGTTTGGTTGAGATTCGAAACATTACAACTACGGAAAATTAGTTTAAAAGAAGAGATACCAGCAGAATTTTTCATGACCGAGTGTTTAAAAAGATTCAGAGATGCTGACTAGCCTACAAGTGTGCTAAGCTGTCTGAAAATGGTAAAAAAAAGGGTAAAAAGAAATCGTTTGCCGTGCAATTTCCTCAAGTGATTTTTCGGGACTATTTTACGAGATTTGTTCTTAGCTTTTCCATTCGTTTTCACCAAAATTATATTCTGAAACTCACTCTGATACTTCTGAGAAATCTTTCAAATTGAGATATTCATTTCTGTCTTTTTACGAGACTTTTTGCCCGTGTTTCAACTAGAGGTAATTACAGAACAGTAGACAGTCGCATAGGAGACTAAAACTGACGTGCAAACCGAGAAACGGATTGAAACTGACGTGCAAAAACTCTCCTCCATGTCCACCATGTTTGGCATCACCTTAGGGCCGGAAGTTATCTCTCCAGTTAAATATAGAGCTCACTGGCCTGATATGGTCAGCAGTCTGGGGTATTTTGGCTGGAGAAATCACTGACCTCAATACAACTGGATTGCGGGACCCATTACCTTTGTATTCCACGAAATGTTCCCATCATGGAGGCCGCCATCTTGTTAGGTGCTCTGACAGGTAATACTACAAAAAACCATTCAGATTTCTCTTCCAGGAGGATACCCGTAAAGATGTTCGAACTAAGTCAAATTTTCGGTTCACCGACAGGTATTTTTAGCTTTCAAAATTTTGTCAACTCACTTTTCTCTCGACAACTCGTTTGTGAACTCGCTCCTCTCTTGAGTTTTGTCCCATGCCCCCTTTCTATCTCATGAAACATATCTTTCCTGTGATTGGCCGTTTCCTGACTGAGGATCTAACAAGATGGCGGATTTTTGAGGACATTTTCCAGCGGCAAACCTGCTGCCCACTTATATAGATTTAACAGGGACAGGTCTACAAAATAGCGTCCATGTTGGTGTCGTATTTTGAGTAAAGTTGATATTTTTTCTTGATTCAAAATGTCTCCAAAAGTGACATGCTGCGTTCAGTATTGCATTAACAACTTAAGATAAAAAACGGCTGAACATGCGAAACAAAACACTTTATAAGTTCCGGTCTCCTGTCACTGGTTTTTGCCCCTCTACATAACAGCAATCTTCTCAGTGTATTTTTCTGGATTGTCCTGTCGAAGCCTAGCTCCTCTCATACCACCTTCTTCTAGGAGACTTTTCTTGCAGCTTAAAAAGCGTTTTGACACTGTGTTGCTATCTTCAATTTCCCGCGTCCACCCAAATGATCCAAGAACGCTTGCGAAACAACATTCGTGCTCAGACTACCTAAAGTTTGAGAAGTCGTCAACCACTGTACCTCATCTTCAAATTGATGTCCCTGACCAAGTTCTCGAGGGAAGCCATCAATCAAAAACCCTGGACTTTGCGGATGCTGACGCATGGCGTCCCTAAGTAACTCAATTGTTATCTCCTGGTAAAATACAAATAAAAAAAATTCAGTATTGAAAATCATTTACTTAAAACTTTGCATCGTTATCCATAAATCTACATGTATTATTTGTCATTGATGTGTCTTCCGGACAGAATTACTAGACACAGAATGCAGACTACAATCTCTTGTCGGTTATCCGTAGGCGTAAACCACTGAACTCTATATAAACTGGAAGGTTGACTCGGGTACATGAGCAAACCAAAAAGTGAAGCAAAAAATTGACCTGTTACCAGGCAAAAACAAGATGTGCGTTTTTACGTGTCTACGTCTAGTAATTCTATGGTCCTGTAAGAGCCCATGGCAGCGAATATTTCTCTAAAATTTTTTCATTGTTAAGCATAAATAGAGCCTACTTTCATAGTTGTGATTATCTGAAAAATGTATAAGACGTTGTTTTTAAGCTTCAAATCCAGTTTCTATCAGTCCCATGGACTGGGTCCGAAATTAATTCGACGACGTTAAAATGTCTCATCTACAGGAACTTCAAATCACTCAATCGGCAGAGCAGAGAGCGTGATTTGAAAAAACGCCCAATAACTCCGACTCAGTTAGTACTTCAAAATCGTCAGATGGTTCTCGCAATTCAGAATATGAATTTTACACGAATCTCCACACGAACGTAAACGAAGATAACATAGTGTATTTAGTGTAAATAGTTAGGTGCGGATATCGAATATGTATATACTTAAATTAGTTTTACTGTAGTTTACTTGTACTTTAGTTTAATTATGTGTGACACAGCCCTTCGAAAACCAGCTTGCCGAAAGGTCACCGTGGGCAAATAAGTTTAAATAAAAAAGATAAAATAAAAAACTTGCAAACAAATTGACGTCACATCAACTAGTCACATGGTATTTTGCCCACGCACTGAAAGACCACTTTTTTGGCAGAAATGCTTACTTATTTATATCTTTTTAAGAGAGACAACCACATTTTTAAGAATTTTTTCGTACTCCATATGTTCCAAGTGCATATCGAACTTTGATAAATGCGCTTCGTAAGCACTCTAATTATTCAAATTCTTAGCATAAACCAACAATGTATGGAGAAAGATTAAGACCTTAGTACTCCTCATTGTTTTTAATGTGTCTTTTAGTTACGGTCCCTTTTTACTTTCGATTGTCCCTTTTTACTTCGGATAATAAGAATGAAGCTGAAATAGACTGAAAGCTGTGGCAAAAAACGACTGTAAACCGAATTAAAACCAACCTATTCTTGGTGCGCATGTCCAACCAGCTCTCTATTTGACTACAGAGATATCTTTTGGCTCTCCGGTGAAGCCAAACATGGTGGTGATTTTCGCAGGTCATTTTAAATTCTCCCGCGGTTTTGCACGTCAGTTCCAGCATGATGTCTATGAGTTACAGGCTGTGAAACTGCGTAAGAACTTGAAACTGACGTGCAAAATTGGCCTCCATGTCGGTCATATTTGGCTTCACTTTTTGCCTGGCCGATAAACTGGATATAACACGACAGACATCCCTTTTCTGATTTAACTCGGTATATTTGCTTCATTCGTAATGAAATATAAGTATGCTATACACTTCGGTCTTGGGTGAATGAATAATTTTGAGGATGAACAGTAACACCAATAACACGAATGGGTGGTCTGCAGAAATCGAAAATGCTCGGTGGGTCCACTCACCACCGCCTACCACATCTACAACACTGCTGCGCCAGCATCAAGATTACGACCACTAAGCATAATCGACGGTGGAATGGTACAATAAGTATCCCTGAAGAAAAGCGACAAAACTAATTTTCCGTTCCCTGTAAAGTAGCGGTTATAAGAATGATACCTGTGGAACAAGTTTCCCTTCTTTTATCAACTCAGAAATTATAGCCGCCCTCTCTGATTTCTTCTTCACTTCATCTCTCAAGAGATCACCGGCTGATAAATGAGTGTATCCGAATTTTTCAACAATCTTTGCGCATTGTGTTCCTTTACCTGACCCGGGACCACCTAAAACAAGAAATGACAGTTATCACGTGTAATCTAACGAACTTTAGATCTGACTACAGGGAAAAATAACCTTTTTACTATTATGAAAATTCGACGTAATTCACATGTGACTTTCATGAAATTACATGTGATTCACATGTGGATGTTCCAATTTCAAATGGGATTCACATGTGACATTCGGTATGTAGAATTTTCGTAAGGTTAGCCTCCAGCAGCGTATTGGGGCCAGCCGTTCTACCAGGCAAAAGCGAGAACTCGGCATGTGAAAGAAATAAGCTTTTCTTGCTCGTTTACTCTTTATACGGAACTGGCGGGTAACTCGCCTTGCCGAGATCTCGGTAATGTGAGACGGGATCTCGGCAATGCGGGATAACTCTTTCCAAGCACGTAAACACGCGCCAACCAAATCTGAAGTGGAAGAACGATAACTTCATGCGACTTGTATGAATGTGCGCAAAACGTTAGCTTGCCGGGTAACTCGGTTTCATATAAACAAACGGCTAATTTCAATACCGCACACCAAGTACCTCAGCAGGCCTAAATGATTTAATACCATCGCAATCAGTGGTTAAATCATGTTTGAAATCCCTCGGTTTGTTGCAAAAATACTAATAATAGTAGCAACAAACAAGCAATGCCAAAGAACAAAAGGTTGTGTAGGCTATAGTATGGTAGATTAGACATCGTGGTATGATGAACTGTCGTTTAGCCAATCACTACCTAATGCTTAACTCTTTCCTGTCCATACAGGTCCTTAGTGACCTATGGAGACTTTAGTATTTTACTCTGGCTAACGCCAGACGATTTTACTCGTCCAGGGAAAAGTCCTCGGACAGGAAAGAGTTAAATAATAGTTAACTTAGTCAACGTTTTCTGCAACTGGTCCGTAGATTTTGGTGAACGTTTTCAAATATTGGAAATACCAGTTAAGATTTCCCATTTCCCATGTGAGACGCGAAAAATTTAATAAGCGCCGCGGCGCTTATTCGAACAAATACAGTATTCATAAGCTTCTCCTCTGTATCGATGATGTCACCGTCTCCAGTATACGCGTACAAATAACAGCTCTGTTTGTGATATATTAGGTTTGACAATGACTTTGAAATAAAGTCGAAATATTGCCGTGATAAGTTTCGTCTTGTTTATAACCCGAATATTGGATTTGCAAGATACCGTTCGTCGGAGTATGTTTCTTACTGTATTTCCGCAAATTTTCAGCTGGTAAAACAGCGCAGAAAGTTAAAAGGTTGGTAGACTGCCGAGCTGAAAAATTTGGACATTTCGAGCTTTGGCCCTTCTTCAGAGAGTGAAACGTGAATTGCTCGAAACGTCAGAATTTTGTAACATAAGTTCGTCAGTCTACCAAACTTTTTAACTCTTTTATTTGTGTTTTTCTGTAAGGTAATTATCTTACCAAGCACAAAAATAACCCGTTGCTTTTCGAACAGCTTTTGTTGAATTGGTGGACCTCCATCATCACTATTGGTAGGGACATCTTTTTCATTGTTTGCGCCACCAGCTAGACCGTCTACGCTGTCCATGTTGCTGTCATTTTCTTTCTTGATTGCAGGTAACTTGGTTTGGATTTTCATCTCCAAAACGGGCTCTGTTGGAAATGTTTTTGGTTGCAGAGATGGCTCTTGCAGACCGTAGCTTTCAGAGCGAATGGGACCATTTGTAGTTTTGGGAATGGCAGGTAAAGGTTTCCTATTTAAATCCAGAAACGTGTCCCATTTGATGTTCGGATTGGTTTTGGCCGAGTTGATGCATTCGCCGAGGAATTGCAAATGGTCCTTGGGCTTGTTGTAAAGTAACCCTGTTAACATGCTCTGAAATGAAACCAGTCATCATATAACATCAGTCAAGAATGAATGTACAGTCCGGTGAAAATAATAACATTGATTAGCACAACTTGAATTTTTGTGAAGGGTGTTCGCAAATGATCTGGGGCAAACTACCTCAAAAGGTTTTGAATCCTTAAATGTCTAAAACACCGTTTCGTCCAACGCAGGACTACTTTTCATAAAAATATGAACTTCTATTCAAAGACATCCCTGTTTTTCCGACAGTTCATGACCAGATACCTCTGTAACAGGTAAATGTTAAGCAATATTCTGTGTACATTATTAATACAATAGTGATGAAAAAGAATTCCATGAAATTTAAGCACAGCATTATTATAAGGTTCAAACCAAGGATTTAAAAGTGCATTGCAAAAATATTTCACAGTTTCTGAGCTCAAACAAAAACTTGGATGGTAACTCCATCATGAATGTTGTAACAAAATTTATTATAATCCCTCAGTAGGCAGTTTTTATAAAATTCTGCTTGTAAATAATCAATAGTAATGTAATCAGACTTTATGACCCTTTTCAAAATACAGTAGTTATGACTTGTATTCATTGACTTGTCAACTTAAGATTCACTTTGCATATTGTACTCATTGCTGATAAATAAACAGGGCTCCCACCCTTTACCTAACATGAAATTCAAGGACTTGTTCAGGACTTTCAAGGACTTCTTTCCCAGTCAATTGAAGGACCAAGGCTGGAAATAAACCTTTGAAAATGGCATGTATTTTTTTGGCCAATAGGATACATGTCTCCTTACACATAAGTGGAATGGTTGTTTGAAAAAATCGATGCAATTGAAAAGCCAGGCAGAAAACATATTCGTATAATGAAAATCAAGGCCCGGCAAAAAATTCTTAAGACAGGCATGTTTGTGTCAAAAGGTTTATTTAGATCTAACCTTTCATTGTCTCATTCTCTGATGATGTTGCGTCTTAAGCAACGAAACGTTAGATCTAAATAAACCTTTTGACACAAATATGCCTGTCTTAAGAATTTTTTGCTGGGCCTTGATTTTCATCATTGTTTGAAAAAAGGGATTGCCAGACCTCAAAAGTTTTAAACTATCACCAGCAAGCAACACACCCTATAAGTTATTCAAAATCAGTAACCTTAACATGATTAAATTACTGTCAGTGAAGCTGAGAGAAAATTCCAGGACTTTCAAGGACTCCTATCAATTTTCAAGGATTTTCCAGGTCTGGAATTTTATTTTTCTAATTCAAGGACTTTCCAGGATTTTTAAGGACAGTGGGAACCCTGAATAGACTTTGAACATTACTTTTGAAAACCCCTGGCTTTTACAGGTCAGATGGTCAAGTCTTCCTTTTTCCCATTTTTGGTATCTACTATACCTTTAAATCTCAAAAAAAAAAAAAAAAAACTTGCCAATTCTAATTTGAACCATTCACATGCATACCATAAACGTCAATCCCCTCATTGTACAAGGTATTCCCCTCAGCCATCTCTAACCCAAAATTGAATTCTCCCTCATTTTTTAACAAAAAGGGAAGACATCCTCCCTAAATTTTACAGTAAAGTGCAAGCCCTGTAACTTTGAATGATCAACATATATTACAACTGCAATGCAATGGATTGATCTCTACTCTTTGAGGTCCCAATAGTTCTTGTAATCAACAGCCCCTGATAAATAACCACACAGGTAACTGTCGACAATGATTTGGAACATCACAAACTGGGACATAACCAGGAATTTGGAAAGAGGGGAACAAATTCAACTTCCCTAACAGGGAGGCTGTCCATACTTCCCAGAAAAACTTTTTGATTTAAGAACCCAGAAAATGATCTAATATTTAGTCAGGAGAAATACTTTGTTCCATCAGTGGGGAGGGCAATTGCCCCTTTGTTCCCCTGGTTGTGCCGTTGCCCACCAAAAATGCGAAGGCCAGTTGTGTGTATTAAAGCTCGCTGCATGGTTACTCATAGGACTCACTATTATTTCTGTTAATGTTGTTTATCGAATTATTTAAAGCCAAAGCCATAATTTCAGCTATAGAAAAACAAAAATGCTTTATGCTTTATTCTAGTTTAAACATTAACATAATTCGATAGCGCAACTTAAACCATTTATTCGAATTCTTATGCTCGACTTTTGCTATCAAATTTTACGTTCTCGATTTTTTAGTGAGTAGAAGAACTGCGGTCGTCATGTCGACCAGAAACCTCGCGAGCAATCGAGTGATTATTGAAATTAGAACCTCCGATTTTATTTTAACAATGAGAGTAAGTGGTAATCCCAGGCCGAAAAGTCGGTAACAATATTTGTCCAATTTTCGACGACAAACAGCTTCAGACAGTCCCAGGATACATATTTGTCTTAAAATTATAACAGGAAACAATAAAATAGGGATGGTTTAATAGCCTCTCAATGAAAGCAGCCTGTTTCATACTTTAGTGGTTTATAACATCATGTACTGTATCAGTGTATGGTATTAAAACGAGTACTTTTCCTTGTCGAGGGACTTACCTCGAAAAGTTGAGGAATCTCCAGTTTGCTCATATACTCTTTGGCATCTTTCGCCGTCATCTTTAGCCACAAAGATTGGCAGATCAAGCCAATTTCCAAAACCTTCCTTTCCGACAACCTTACAGCATTTTGTTGTTGCTGATGGCCCCAATTCGCGGTGTGCTGTCATGGCGACCGACTGACTAATTATTCCGGTGATTTATTAACCACTTTAATCTTCAAATTTCGATGTCTTCGCAAATCAATTATCATTCACTGAAGAACTGATGATCATCTTCCACAAAAGTATTCCTTTCTTCTATAGTATTAATTTCTAATTAAAGCCACATCAAGATACTTCCTTGTTTCATTGGTCGCTTTCGCCAAAAAAATTATTAAAAGTCCTACTGTTTCGCCTGACCATGTGAAGCTAAGCTTTAGATACCATCGCTTAAAAGAACTTCGTATTTCATCCGTTCCGAGTTTCGACGAAACTTTCACTTTAAAAGGAACTTAACATATTATTAATGTTATCTAGCCATGTTTTAAAGGAAATTGAGGCTATTACCAAAACTAAACCAAAACTCGAGCTCAGAACCAACACCGTTCATTCGCCAAATTTTGACTTAAGGTGGCTCTATACAGTTTCTTAATAAGTGGAAGAATACAAGTTCTGCTTTGAAAAATGTGAGTACAAAATTGCTAGTGAGAATGAAACATTACCTAAAAGGTACAAAAACATCTTTGTTATTAAATAGCATTACTTATGAAAGTGTTCAAGCCCTTGCTACTTCTAACTACCGTTCAAATTCACTGACCTCTTCATAACACCTAACTTGGTTGCCTGGCCAAAGGTTGAACCTAATTTAACAGGGAAAAAACCACTCAGCATGATAAGCAACATCTTTTTTATTAAGATTTTTCTTCTTGTATAATAAATCAACATGCAGATTTTAAAAGATTCTATTGGGCCCACTTTTGTAAAACTAAAGTTAAAAAAAAGAGAGAGAATTTCTGTTAGTTTCTACCGATAGATTTTGTTTTTTATTTTTGCCTCCGTTCACTCTCTTCATAGCTATTTATTCACGAATTTTTAAAGTCTAACTTTTGCGTTCTCTAAATTCTTTAAGCAACTGTATCAAGCCACCTTAATATTTCCCATAATGACTTGCAGTACGCCCGGACTAAGATGGCCTCTACGAGGCTCTGTATTCGATCAATTTTTTCGATACTGTTATTTTTATTCCACAGTATTTTCGCAAAAACTCCAGACCTGACGAATGTGTTTTCATCTAAGCATACGAATAACTGGGCCGTGATTGTAAGTTGGAAAGAATTATGTTCTTTAATTAAATTCATGGGCGTAGTAAACTCTTCAAAAGTGGGAGGGCAAAACTGGCATTATTAAATCATAGTGTTAGGTACGAAATACCATAGTACCAGGCCAAGATGGGAAACACGCCTTGGACGAGAAGTCAAAAAAACCAGTCAATAAAAGTACAAGAGAATGATGTAAATTTGTGATGAGATTTGTTTACAGACCTGGACAATTACACTTTGATTTTTACCTCATTTGGTTTATATCTGGGAAGGACTATGTGAATGGGATGAAAACTGTTGTAATCTGCTCTATCCTTCTGTGTGAAATAACTTAGAACTTTGAGTATTAACTTCCAAAAATTGGGGGCCTTACCTCCTCACTTTCATAAGTCAGGGGGGATTGCCCTTTTTAACCCTCCCCCCATTTCATATGCTTATAAATGAAATTTGAAATTTGACTGTAAAACACTGATTGAATTTTTAGGTTTGTACATCAAGATTTTGGTTCAATTATCGTCATGTTGCCAATAGTCTAGCAATCTACCGTAGCGTCAAGAGATTGGGAATACCAGACAGGTGAATTTTTTATTTTAGTATGCTTTAGGGATTTACTAAGTTACTTGGGCAAGTTTGTATGAGCTTCCATAGTAAACAATTATATCTCTTCTTTAGTATCATAGCAATCAATATACTAGGCAGAAACCATTATTGTGTAGGTCCCCTTGCATATGAGACTTGATGGCTTTGCCATACCCAAGATTGTGGTAAAAACAGCCCAACTTTGCTGTACATCTTCAACCATCTGTAGAGTAATGATTAAGATTGTATTGATCATTACTCAAAAGATGCTATGGGGTTTACAATGAAACCTCAGTTAATTAGATATTTCATTCAAAGTTTCTCCACATGTTTTGTTCTCTATGGCACTTTTGAAAATGATGGACTGGACATAAATTTTTCGTACATACATGTAATAGACAGTTATATTTGAACAGTTATTCTACAACATATCACAATGATTTGAAAGCAATCATTATGCCTGATCTACATATAGTATAGTATTGTGATTTTGTGTGGAACACTACAAGATGTGATCAACTGGAACAGTTGCAGTATCGAGGCTCAAAAACTGTTCTGAAAGATGTAAAAAGTTCATATGATGAAACACTAACCCAGTTGGGGTGGAAATTGTTATTTTCGCATAGCACAATGCATTGAATCACAGTCGTTTTCAAATGCCTGAACTGTAATGTTTCTGAACTTTTTAGAAATTATTTTGTAAAAATGTGACACGTGTAACAAACTCAGTGCAATAGGGTAGATTTAAAAACACCCAAAATTTCAACTGAAATTGCTTGGAAGAGCTTTTACTATAAGGGTGCTATTGATTTTAATAATTTACCAAATAATGTAAAGCATATTTCATCACTTTTAGCATTTAAATCTAGTTTAACTCAAGTATTTTAGCCCATATAGATATATGTTTTAGCCTGTATATAAATTTTATTAGATTCAGTATAACTTCTTATTGTAATCCAGGACTTGCATTGATACCAGCAATTTTGCTGAAGGGCCCATCCTGGTAAAAGATTATTGTATGATTATTATTATTATTATTATTATTATTATTATTATTATTATTATTATTATATATTATAGACAAGTGAAGGAAAAAAACATAAAATACAAGTATTCTTGAGGGGCAGAGCTGCCAAGTCTTGCAGTTTCTCTGAGTCTGCAGATTTTTGCACAAACCTGCAGGTTGTACAGGAGGTCTGTAAAACTTCACACTATTCAAGCAAAATGGCAATAATGCATAGGTCTATCCAATTCTAAACAACTAAGCAACTCATTTCCCTAACTGAAAGGGGGGAGTCTGCATTGGTATTCATTTTAGCCATGCCTAAAAGGAACACCAGCTCTGGGAATGAGATTGCATTAGAAATACCATACCAGTGAACTTACCATACTCATTCCCAGGACTTCACCTCCTGTAGTCAAAAAAGTGTTATGTGACATTGGTGGTCAATATGTTATAAAGCTTGAAATGCACCGAAAGGAAGCCTTGCTTTTGTTTTAGTATGTACTATGTTCTTAGTATCATCAACTTTGAGGCTCAAAACTGCCTTTCCAATATTTTTTAAAATTTACTTCCATTCTTATCCTGTGGGCTTCCATTCCAGAACCCTCAACCAATGATCTCCAGGTTTTTGGTTATCTCAACTTGGCAGCTCTGGAGGGGTAACACAAGCATGAGCACAATAAAATATTGAGATGAAATATAAAAGCCAAGGAGAAGTGAAATCCAGTTTGGAAAGTTTGCTCCACAAGTGGAAGAAATAACTGGTGTTCTCTAGGGTGCTAATGTCCACATCTTTACACTACTCTACATAGAGATATCCTTTCCACATCAGTGGAATACATTATGTTTGCATGATTTACCATTGAGTGACACAAAATACATGTAAATATAAAATCTGCTGCTCTGGACAATTGAACTCCTGATTGATGCTTGTTTCATAAATTTATTTCTCAGGGAGATTTTATCACTACTGTAGTTCCCAATCTGCCCATGTGACTGCTGGCAAAAAATGCAACCTCAGCCATGCAAAAATAAGCTATATTGAAAGAACTTCCCTGTGCATTTTCCAAACTTTTCAGTCTTAATTCCCAACACAAGCAGGTGAAGAACCAGTTAGATAAAACATTTGATTTAAATGCTATATGTGCTCTGGTTTAAAATGTTTTGAAAAGTACAGCTTATGACCCAGTACTTTGACCATCCAATCATCATTAATGAAAAAGATTAGCATTGTGTTTTGCAATTCATTTCCTTGTCATTAATGAATTTAATTTCTTGTGTGCAGGTATAATTTTGCGTAAATAGACATGGTACATACAAACAGTATGCTAAGGTGTTCCTGGTTTTAATAAATAATCTAGTTTGACATAATAAAATTCTATATTTTTAGTCACATTATTTTAATGCTTGCCGATGATATGCCTTGCAATCCAAGGAATCCCAGACCAGGTAAACAAATAACAAATAATTAATTTTTTATTAAATTAACATTAATTTATTAATATTTAATATAATTATACTTTATATTCAAAAATTACTTTATATTCAATAATTCCAGCAGCACAGAAATTCCAAGAATGACAAGTTAGTCATTGCTATTAGTGACAAAAGCTGATGTTACTGTATGTACAGTACATGGAAAATCTCCATGCCCAGCCACAAAAATTTTCTCTGTCAAGCTTGTAGAATTGTGCTGACTTGCAGCAGTTTTGATTGCTAGCTGAGTAGCTAGATATTTTGGGCTTTGCTTCTTTTTCAGGAACTGTTTTTAGCAATTCAAACCAGCAGACAAATGTTTACGGCGATGATGTTGAAGTGGACTATCGGGGCTATGAGGTAAGAGATCAAGAACTTGTCTGATCTATAGCCCAATTACACTTCTGTATATGGGATTACTTGCACGTTGGATTGCTTGGGTGTCATCTGACTTTCATATTGGATGCTGGGTTTTGGCTACCCTACTGTGCAGTGATCTAGTACGACAGGAGTATGACCTTATCTGGGAATCCTGTACAAAATCCCTCTTCTATGAATGGGATGCAAAAAATAATGTGATACATCATTTGCCATACCGTGCCATATCATGTCATTGTAAAACAGGGTAATTGAGTACACTTCAGTTCAAACAATTTTAGCACCATAATATAATGACAGCAGTGTTCAAGTACATTTGTCAGCAAAACTGAAGCAGGCTTTCTGGTATTGAGCATTTGGTCAAAGGGAAGCAGTGTAATATTATGTTATCATTGCAATACTCATTAATTTTTAAATATTACCATCCATTCAAATACACAATTCATGACCATGCTTTCTGCAAAGGTTGTCATACTGTATATCAGTTCATCCTCATTCTGTCTGAGGATGACTTTGAAATTAAATTGAAATATCACAGTTTCATCAATAGTTTTGTCTTGGGTTGACTCATATCTTGAGTTTTCAAGATGACATTATTCTTCAGAATATGATTTATTTTATGCATGTTTTCCCAGTAAGTCATTATACAGTGTTATGTAAAAAGTTCAGTGATCAACATATTTAACAAATATTCATATCTCAAGAACAAAGTGAGATAAATGAGAACCATAAAGGCCAACCTTCATAACTTCTTTCATCTGAGATGGTGTCTTGTGAACTCATTTTTTCAAGTCAAATGCCCTTTAAAGTAAAGGGGAAGCAGGGAAAGGTTTAAAATATATCACTCTGACACTCAAAAATTTCCTTCACCATAAATATTAAACATTGCTTTTGTCTTGATACTGCTAGAATAATTTTTTGTCTTCTGATGTCTGGAGAAAAACCCCACAGAACTTCATTTTTGTAAGAGAAGAGGGGGTCACTATACATTAACATGTGCCTGTTTTTTTGTATATTTTCCTTAATTCCTACTTTTCAAGAATTTTTGGTGTTATCCTACTTGTTGCCATTGACCTGCCAGAAAGCCTGAATTGCCATTAAAGTCTAAAAGTCTTAAAGCACTTAAAATCATATATCACTTCAATAAAGTTTTATACATCTGCATCCCATATGCCCCTAGGGATTACTATATGTACCCCCAGTTGGGAAACAATGCCTAATTAAACCATGTCATAGTTAGACTATACATGAATAGACTTATGCCTATTACTGTAGTATCACGAAGTTATGAATGCCTTCTCGGTCTAAATTTTTCTTATAGGTTACTGTTGAAAACTTTATCAGAGTAATCACAGGTATGTTATCTGTTCCCTTGCAATAATGTCTGGCCTGAATCCAACTATAACCATAGGCTAGTCCAACAGTGCATGATAGTTGACACTCAATGATTGTTGAAACTCTCATCCCCATTTGACCACCAACTACAGTATCATGCACTATCATCCACTATCTCTCACATTGAACCTGTTCAAATTTTCCATAATCAGGATCCATGATAGTTTTTCACATTTGACCATGTGCTGATGAAAGTTGCTTGTGATTGTACCTTCCTACTTCATAGTATGCTCCTACGGAGTTCAGTTTATCTTCCTTTTGATTCTGACTTTTCTACAGGGTAACACACTAGTGCTACCATTCAGCCACAGTACTACACATTTTATATACTGTAACTTGTTTGTTACCAAATAGAAACTACATATTTTATTATTAATTGTGAATGGGGGGTGTCCTGGGTGTTTCTGCTATTTGATTGGCTACAGCAGCTGGCGGTTTTTTCCAACATCTGATCACAGTCTGAACAAGGTATTTTTTCCTGTCTTAATGGTTACAATTTGGCATTTAAACCTTTTTTAAAAAAGCTGTTTGTTAATATAATTGTTTTTAATAAAAAAATCAACTTGTACATAGGTCATAGAAAGAATTAGAATTTTTAAGTTTATTGATGAAGTTAACGTGATGTCAACATATCGCGTCACCCAACAGAAAAACTTTGCCTACAATTATACACATGCAATATCTTGTGCATTTCTTAAATCTGTATTGAAACCCTCCCTGAAATAAGCTAGCTGTTGAAATGGATTGTGCTTAGCAACTGTAGCATACCAACAGAATACTCCAAACACCCTTACGTTCCCGAATGAACGCACAAGGGAAGGGTAAGACATCAAAATGGCTGTGAAAATTTAAAAGCGTATTGCAGTGGTCGTTGGCCCCTGTGAAAAACGTGCGAATAAGGTATTTTTTGCAAGGTTTGTGGTTAGCAGCCGAAACTTTCTAATCCAGACTTACGAGTGTCTAGTGTGACATTTGTCAAAATGATGCTGTCTTGGATTTGGTTAACTGAAAGCAATACTTGCAAAACCTCATTTTTTAGCAACAAATGTAATTCTTAGGTAAGTGTACTTAAAAGCAAACGAGAAGTCTAACTATGAAAGTCACTCTTTTGACTACGAATGTCACTCGTTCGACTCGCGGGTGTTGAATGCCTGCAAGATGCCTCAAAGCCTGTTTTCCACAATGCTGATAGCGCTTATGTCTATGGGTATTGCTCAAATCTGTTCCAAAGTACTAATCACTATGCAGAATACTAAAAACGTCCGCTATCCGAACTAATTATCTAGCCGAATAATGTATCCACTCCAGTGCTAACCAACGTCCCTTCCTTATAAATAGCAAAAAAGCTTTATTTCCCTTCAGCTAGCTTTATCTTCCTGCTTGTACCAGGTATTTGCCCTTGTAAGCTGCCATCGGATGACTTACTGTTGTTACTGACTTGCTACCTACGTGATGCTATGTTTTGTTAGGTCGGTTACCTTCTAGTGTACCTCGCTCCAAAAGGCTTTTGTCAGATGATCGTAGTAACATTCTAGTTTACATGACTGGTCACGGTGGAGATGGATTTTTAAAATTTCAAGATGCTGAAGAAATTTCAAATGTTGAACTAGCTGACGCCTTTGAGCAAATGTGGCAAAAACAGAGGTAAAGTCACGAAAATAAAATAACATAAACTGTAAGATAAACTTTGAACGGGTGACCGTACTGGCAGGAACCAGTAGGCCACGATAAGTACTGGAGATGCACAGACTCAGACTCACATGACACCTGAGCGTGATATTACCCATGGAAAGTGTGGTTCGTGTTAGGTTTAGCTCCTCCACTGGTGTTGGAACGTTGATGTGATTTTAGGGTTAAAAAACGAATTTTAATCAATTGAGTTCAGCTACTATTACTAAAATATTTTTTAAAAATGTTTGAGCTTTCGTCTTGTTACGACATCATCAGAAACTTAGCCTGCGTGCAGGCTCTACCCGATAATCAGGTGGAGTCTGGTGAAGCCTGCACGCAGGTTACAGAAAATAGAAACTTTTAAAAGGTGTTAGCAATGGACAGCGTCATACATTTTCAAGGTTAGTTTATAATTGACAGTTTATTGAAACTTTTGATTGTTTGGCTATTCAAATTTTAGTTAATGGGATTTATAACTTCTTCACGCCATGGTAGTCACATTAAACGCCCAACTTTGTGTCACTCATAAGCCTTGAAGAGTAGTCTAAATATATTCGCTCTGTCCATCCAATTTTCCAAGGATACAGTCAGATATTTCAAATAAACGACAAGTTTTTTAATGGTAAACATGTTTCGGCATACTTATGGTATCTTCCGTACAGTGGAAGAGATCTAGTTATTATTTACTGTTGGATAATTTTCAAGGATACAAATGAAGCCAATGTTAGTTGAAATGTTACTCGCTAATTTAAACCCATATTTTTGTGGTTTGACATATTTTGTCCCAATGTGTCAATGAATCTTTCCAAACCTTCTCTAGGGAAGTCATGAGCTCACTTTCGTTTGTTCCTTTTCTTTTAAGATACCATGAGATATTTTTCATGGTCGACACATGTCAGGCGCAGTCAATGCATCAGCGTTTTTATTCCCCAAACGTTCTCGCTGTTGGCAGCAGCAAAGTTGGCGAAGATTCTTTATCTGTAAGGAGAAATATTGTGTATTTTTGTACGCGTGTAGCGTTATTGCTGTTTGTAAAACTCCGAGCTGATACTGGGGAGTGTGAATACGTGGGAAAATGTCAAATGTCATATTTCACAAAGTGTTGCGGCAGGTACAAATTAATAACAAGGAAAATAAGATTTTAAGGTAGCAGGCAACGTCAGGATTGAAGTAAATGCCGGCTTACACTATTTACGTTTGTTTGGTTAAGGTGTTGTTGATCAAAGTGTGTGTAAGCATCTTCGAAATACTTTGATCAAAGACTTTGAAACACTTTAATCAAAGTAGAGCGTGACCTAATTTGATGAAAGAAGTTAAGAGGAATCTCTCTCGCGAGACTTCAGAGGACTCTCCCTCTCGTGACTTCAATGCGAGTGTTCTCTGGCATTATTTTCACCGAAAAACTGATCGAAAATAGTCCTTTTCCAGATGACAAACATGAAAAGAGCAAGAAATCGGCAAACTACAAGGACTTACAAATGAACAGATGGGAAACTCAAAACCATCGTTTCTGGATTGCCAGGAGAACCTTGCCTGTGTAACAGGTGAGGATCATCCTAAAAAGGACAAGAGACGACCCTGAGAGTTGTTCAATAAATATTGAGATCCAAAAAAAAAGTACTGAGACTGGTCTGAAATCCCTTGGATCTAATCGCCGCCCAACGTTTACGGTTTACTTTCTGATCAAACGATCGATGACATGTATACAGCGATAACTTTTCTCGTCCAAGTTTGATAACGCAAGATGACGCCACTGTGATTAAAGAAACTTTGATAGAACAAACCGGACTTGACTCCTTCCCTGCCACGGAGACTTTTATTATTTTACTCTGGCTAACGCCAAATGACTTTACTCGTCTACAGGAGAGATGTGGCAGTAAAAATGAGGTTGGGATATGTTTAAGTTTATGCTTTCTCTGTTTCTGAAATTTCACCATTCTTATATATCTGCCTTTTTACCCTTCGGTATTTCCAGGCACGCCGAGAATGAACCGGACGCCTGGGGAAAGGAGATAGACAGGAAGGATTCTATAAAACTGCGCTTACACGGATGCGTATTCAAAGAAATAGTATCCCTGTAAACATAGCCTAACTCTCGATGACTTTCGGAGGTCCTTTTGAGGTTCCCTTGGGACCTTCGGAACCACCTTGAGGCCCTAAAGCCACTTGCCGCTCTTGTTCCCTCCCTGCTTCGACGACCCTGAACATTTCTCACACTATTGTAAGAGGTTTCACCATGCGTGCGAGGCGATAACCCATATTTCATTGAGACAATTTTCCTTAGAACTAGTGTTCACATAAGACTTTTACGAGAACTTTTGCGAAATACATAAATGAACTTTCTAGCTAAGATAATATTTTTTTGCGGAGAAAATAAAATGACTGAACTGCGCATGCGTAAAACCCATTTCTTGGGGACACTTTGGCATTTCGCTAGAAATTTTCTCAGTGGAACTAGGCCTCCAGGTATCGTAAATCTGAGCTGAAGCTGACTTATGCCTTCGACCATTTCTCCAGTTCTTATTGAAGTTAAATTACTGACAGGTTTTTAACTTAGTCTTAGATTAATTTACTATTTTTCTTCTGATTTTCCCAGCACCACAGTGATCCATCCATTGGTGTCTATGTCGTAGATAGATATACTTATTATGTCTTACAATTCCTGGAAAGGGTTGAACCAAACTCCAAGGCAACCATCGGTGAACTGGTATGTCCACGTGTCTTGGAAGTGCGAATGAATTTTATTTGGAATGTTTATCGAGTAAGGTTCTTCTTCTTCTCAGTTCCAGTATACGACGCCAAGCCTCGTGCGTTCGACGCCAAGTAGCAGAACGGATTTGTTCTTAAGAGATATAAACAAGGTAAAAATATCTTAGAAAATCCTGCTGCTCAAACTGTGATAAGCCTAGAATTTAGAAAAACCCTGAGGACCAGGTAGGCCTTAAACCCACACCCATCTGAATGCTAACCACAGACTCAACTTATTGAATCACCAGAACTCGGATGGCAGAGAAAGGTTGCTTTCGCTATTTAAATATTAGAGTGAGCATTTCCTATTGTCTGAAAAGGTTAGTTAAGAACTTACACCTTTTACTCACCGTGCGAATATTTGTAACAACAGTGGATTTGAATCCTTTAGGCAGTTTGATACAAAACGAAGAGGAGTAAGATTGTGGACATAGCTAGCAGCGCACATAAATATGCATGTAAATGATTTCATGTTTTCCACGAAACTAATCCACTAGATTTATATGAACTTCATCGTATGTCCTTTAATCGTATTTATTAACAGCACTCAAAATTAACTATCGTCCACTTGTCCAAACAAGTAAATATCACCAAAAACGAGTAGCTTTTCGTCCTCTGGACGAGTAAGCCAACCTCCTTTCATGACACTGTAATGTTTTAACTCCCCAGAAAGAACTAGAGCTTATGCTACCTACGATCAACACTGTAGTACAAGTAAATTCAAAAGAAAAACCTGCTGATTAACTTACGTTTGGTGCCCAGAGGCTGTTCGGGCAAATTCCCAACTCATTACGTTGACCATTTATGTCAACATTGTACCTTTATCGTACATATGTAATGTTTGACGTCAGTTTCGTTTCGCGTATAACATTCTACGCTAGTCGCCCCTTGTTTGTAAACGATCCCTTGTTCCAGATAAAATGCGAACGTTCCTCAAGGTTGTGTCCTCAGAAGAGCGATTTGTGAACCCCAGATGGGAATAGAACATACAATCTTCGACAGCCGGCGAGGAGCTCTAACCATTGTCATCAAGGTACCGAGGTGTCGGATCCTCATATGTGCTGCCTATGCAGAAGCCACGAAGTGATGATAATGGAAATTACTTGAATGTTAAACTCATACTTGTGCATGTATGAGGTTGGTGTTATTGCCGACCGCACGTGAATGTTTGTCAAGCTCGTCCCTTATAAGAAAACGATTTCCAAGCCCAAGACGACAATCGGACCTACAACCATCTGATAACCGGTGAGATGCTTAAACGTGCATCTTAGGTCACCTCTGAGTCTTGATAGCTCAATGGTTAGAGCGTCTCACCAGTCATCAGAAGGTTGCCGGTTCGATTCCCATCCGGGGCTCAGAAATCGTTTTTCTGAGGACACGAGTTTGGCGAACGATCACATGTTAACTGCAGTGAGACCAAGCTCCACTTGCCCAATTGTGCGTTTAACATCCAGAACCCTTGTGCTAACTAAATATATAGCTATTCATAATTCAAATTTCAGTAAGACTGATTCAAAATAGCGTAGACATGTCAACCTGATTGTTGTTAGACACGTCTAAGTCGAAGCAGGACGTTTCGACCGTGGATTGTTCCTCTGCATAGTGAGCAAAGGTTGTATCCTGTACGCTCACATGCCCTTCACCTAGGTAATTTTCTGTTTTATTTTTTTGGACCGAAAAGGTACTTCTGACAGATTTCTTTGGTAGCGTTCGCAATATCGAACTTTCGAACGAGACAAAGCTTACTCTCACATCATCAAGCGACGTACCGGAGTCTCGTCCTGGTCAATCCGTGGAATATAAACGGTTACGTTCACTCAGTTCCTTCCCTTCGCGTGATGAGGTATGTAGTATTTAGTAAATAGCACATGCGTAGCTGTCATGACGTCATGCAACCTCACCTACTCCATGCAAACTCTCATTCTACTGAACACGCCGCATTGTACCCGCCTCCGATCGGACTCGTTGACCGCAAAGCTTGTTAACCATCGAAAAACAAGTTACTTAGCTGTTACCTGCTGTGTATCTTTCCTGTGGTCAATGGTTTCGAAGGGAACCTCGAAAGGAGTTGCTGTTTCCCATTATAATGGCATGGGTTGGTTATAAATTAGGAAGGGTTTCGAAATTCAAGGGTATTTTGAAATTCTGACTCAAGAATCCTGGTTTTGTCGTTTCTTAGTGTAACATGTACCAACTCACGGTGAGCGTCAGTAGCGTAGCCCGGGTCTCGTCTTTGGGGTTAGATCCTCAATGTCAGGGTGGTCCGTTGGTTCCCTGGATTAGCTCCTCCCAAATATATCTCTGGATTTGGTGGTCTGGAAAACATCGGGGAGCAGGGCTATTACCCTCCGTGCCCATCCTGGCTAGGTCACTACTGTGCGCTGTAACTAAACACAGCAGCAAACAAATGCAAATAGGATGGCAAAGTTCAGTCTTTCACGTTCGCCAAGTGACGAACTCGATTCAAAGAGCCAAGAAAGAAACATTGACAAGTTTGTTGAATCAGTGCAATATAGGTATGAGACGGCGATGATTTATGTTTTGCCATTAGCTAGCCTCCCTGGCATATGCATTTTGAAAATCTAGGATAGGCACGGCCACAATTCGTTGGCGGCGCATAATTTGAAAATATATAAGAAAAGACATCATTCGCACACGAACGTGTCGTAAAAACTCCAGATAAGACGTTATCAACAAGACAAAAGTATGCTGATAATTTCTCGACCGAGTAGGCTTTGAAATAAAGTCGACATATCATCACAATACTTCTGTCGTGTTAACAAGCTTACGTCTTGAATTATTTACAAGAAGTTTATCGTCGAGTTACGCGGTCATAGGATATTCAGAATTACTCGGAACCTAAATATATATATTTGGCCACAGTGGCTGAAATCTTTTTAAAATGACCGTTCACACAGAAAATCTAAATCAAACACGTCTCGCTTATTTAAAGCATGGCATCCCTCATCTCATGTTTTCTTGTCGGATTTAACACAAAATGAGAAGAATGTAAGCAATCGCCCCTACCCTGTAACGACGCCATTGAATCTAGTACGTTTAAGTCGGGCTTCATGTCCAACATCCAAAAATCGACTTCAGTGTATAAAGTTTCAACTTTTACGTTCTTCCTGTTGGAATTTTGACTCGAAATGTAAGTCAGAAAAGTGCTTTTTCGCGCGCGTTTATATTCTTGTCACGATTTGTTCCGTAGTAACGAAACTTTACCCGAAGTTCAGCATGACCCATTTAGCCGTTCCATCAATTTAAACTAACAGTAAAGAGTTAATAGAATTGCCATGTGACAAATTCCTGTTCCTTTGAATCACGAACTTTAAATAATCCGGGGACTTTGTGCAGTCAAGGTTCCTCTATTATTAGACCAACGGTAGTCAATTTTTAAGGTTGCATGACGGTATACGTCATTCAGTAATCACCGCGTTGATATGTAAATTACATTCATGATGTTCTGGCTTCACTTGCACTCGGTCAAGCAGCACTTTGGTCGGTTGAAAAACTTTTTATGATGTTTAATCTTTACCGAGAACTCAAAGATTCTAAGAAGTTCTAGTGATACGTGAGTGTGCCTCAGATATTAACCTCACCAGTATTTCCCGTCCCGGTGGGACCAACATCTGTTTATAATTCGTGCGTCCCTAATCGTAAATGTTCGTCCGGTTGCATGAGTATTGTTGCATATGTCATTCAGCAAAGCACGTACGTACTGAAAGACCGTGTTGAGATGTAGATCATATCCATGGCGTTTTGGAATTAGATCACGTCTGCTTGTCGAATTTAGTTCAAACGAGACTTGTCAGTGGTTTGGTAACTAAGGAAGCATTCATTATTTGTGGCCGAGATTGGTACCCACGAGAAATAGAAAGCAGAGTAGTTTTTTAAATTACCCAGCCTTGAAAAGCGTTGAAAAAAATTTACCCAACCCAACTAGTAGGTTTACCAACTGTCAACAAAACCACCTGTAAGTGCAACTAGTAAAATCTGGGTTATAAATTTATATTGTATCTCTGTTACTGTTGTTATAGAAGGCAACACTAATTTATTTTGCTCATTTGTTCTTGTGTGAAAAGTGTTACCTAATATTCAAATTGCAACTACACAAAGCTTACCCGACCTTTTATTGCCCAAGATTTGGCTTGTTCAACCCATTTCTCTTCGGTACCAACCCCGGCCATAAATAATGGACACTTCGTAACATGAAATACACTATTAGTGCTCCAAAACTGAAGATTATTTGAGTTTAATTTTTAAGCAAGTCATTGCCGACTGGCTCGTCCCAGGTTTAAATACCGAAAGTAACCTTGCTCTGACGTCTGAGTTCTAGTGGCTCAATGGTTAGAGCGTCAGGCTAGCATTCAGAAGGTTATGAGTCCATGGCATTCCACAGTTTGATCAGCAAAAATTTCCTAAGACATTATTTGAGTTACTTGTACACGTAAATGCATTTCATTAAAGCCCACAGAAGCGTCTACTTATTTTTAAAAGTACTGCTAATCTAGAAGTCATAGCTAAGTCTATTCGGTAGGAACACTCAAATATTTTGTTATTTAGACCTACTTCCTGGTCGAATTTCAACTCAAAACAAGGTTTTTTGAAATCTGTGTAAAAAAACACTGAATTAGTAAAGTGCATCTTTGCACGTGTAATATATCACGTGACGTAAAATTTCGCAAATGTTTTTGAATCTTTTTTCGAGTTCAATGTAAGTAACTGATTTTGATCTCATAAAGGTCAAGGTAGTACACTTAACATTGGTAAGACTGTCTGATCCCGTGTTAAAACACCGAGAAGTGCGTTGAAAAAACAAGGCGAAACCGATGTTATTTTGCGTATTTAAAAAATAAAAAACAAAAACTAAATCGGCTTCAGTACACATGAAGTTTGATTTCCGTTCACGGGTAGTCTTCTTATTCGCTCCCTGTTTTTGACAAAAACGATTGTCACGAAACCAGCGAGACGTGTCATGACTCATGTCTTCGCAAAGTTTGTTTTCGTGATTAAAGCTAAGCGCTTGTCATCATGTTGGACACAGTTCAAACTACAAGATGAAGAGCTGGAAGCGAAATCCCTCTTTCAACGGATTGGTCTTTAAGACAGCTTTAACATACAATCAATTAAGATCGATTTAAATTTGGAGATCGTTGATCGATTCGAGCAATAGCACCAGAGATTACCTTTTAGAAGCTTAATACGAGGACCTTTAACATGTAGCTTTTTCAGTCGGCTTGTGATGTTGTTCATACTTCTTGAATATTCTTATTGGTCATTCTCATGTATCGCACGCGAGCTCTGATTGGTTAATAACCGAGTTTGGTTAATACCAAACGTTTACCGAAGTTTCCGTTGCACGTTCAGTATTATTGTCTTATAAAAGAAATACCTAATAGGTTTTGCGTGTTTGGATACCGTGATTCAAACACTTCACTTTCGAACGACCGATTGCCATCTAGGGCTCAGAAATCGTTCTTCCGAGCTTCACGAGCTTGACGAACGTTTGTGGGTCGTTGGTTGTTTGTCTTTTTATTTCACTACGTTGAAGTGGCTTGAGTTTAGTTGGGTTGATCTTCGTTAGCTTGACTTTGATATGTAGTTGATCATTAGTCAAGAAGGAAATTACCGTAAACGTGCATCTATCTGGTCGTGAGGTCACATGATGATCTTCCTTTAAATTTCAAGATGGCGAGGTGCGACCATATCCTAGTCTAGTAGAATGCAATTTACGCATTAGCCACAAACGTTTCCGTAACGAATATGTCTTTCCTATCAACCACCCGAAGAAAGTTTTAAGTAAAAGAAATGTCAAACTGTATTGCCAATGTCATTTTTGCAACCTGGCTGGCGATTTTCTCAGCTGAGACTATCAAGTCGATGAATCGCTTCCAACAACTAAATTGTCTTATTTGCCCTTCAGGGTGGTTATGTTAACGATAAAGATTATCACTTGTCTAATCTTTCACAGCTTTGGGTGTGTTTTCAGACTGATGAAAGCGATATTAAAACTCTAGTGTGGAAGTAAAACTTCATAACCGTTTTTGTGTTGATGAAAACGGATGGATCTGAAAACACGTAGAGATGGTCATGGCTGGTGGCTGACTAATCCAAATGTTGATGCACGTCAGAGACTTGTCTTTTACCATTTAAGGAGGCGCCGAAGGATAATTTTTAGTATGTAGGAGATTGTTATATCGGCTCTTATAAGTAGATTGTGAACTTGTCGGGTTGTTATTCTGCGGTGATAGCAACCATATTGGCTTTGATGAACCGTTTTGAACCTTTCGCTTATCCTGGTAGCGACAGATGGGGTCCTAAAAGACCCCAGGTACAACAAAAGGACAAACAAAGACATCCTACCTACATGACTCCGTGCGCGAATCTCCCCTCTTCTCCATCCAGCGGTCTCTTGCATACGTGTTCCTGTGAATACTTGGTGTAATACAAATAAAAGTACCACAGGAACAAGGAACAAAAGGGGGAAAAGTCGTCTGAAAAAAAAATCGTCGAAGGGGGTGAAAAATCGTCTGGCATTAGCCAAAGTAAAATAGTGGGGAAAGTTAAAAGGTTAGGAGACAGCTGAAAATGTGTAGGAAAATTCTGACGTTTCGAGCCGAGGCCCTTCTTCAGAGAGTGAAACGTGTTTTGTTTTTTTTTGCACAATATTACCTTTAAGCAATTTCGTTTTCATGTTTATGGTAGTTCTTCTTAAGCTAGAATTACTTCGTGCTGAACTTATTATTTTAAAAGTAAAATTCTTCAGAAATGAAGGGGGAGCTTGCTCGCAGCAAGTAGAATAAACCGATTCTGTTGACAAGCACTACATATTAGCTAAAGTGTTTCGACTCGTACGGCTTCCTTATGTGATCAAAGAAGGTATGGATTCACGTATCCAGCTTCCAAAGTGATCGGAAAAGGTATCGATGACTTGTCTAGCTTTACACTTGGTTAAACAAGGTTTTGAGGACACGTCCAGGTTCCTAACTGACCAAACAACGGTTGGAAGACATATTAAACTTCCGAAGTGAATGATTAAACAACGTTTGGAGGACATAGCCAGCTTCCTAAGTGGTCAAACAAGGTTTAGATGACTAATCTAGTATTCTACATGATTAAACAAGATTTGGAGGATATATCCAGGTTCCTGAGTGATTAAACAAGATTAGGATGACACGTCCAGCTTAGTACGTGATCAAACAACATTTGCCTGGAAGACATAATAAACCAAACAAACTTTAAATTCCATATTCAATCCATGACTTATACAGTTTTCTAAGTAATTAAGTAAGATTTGGATAACATAGCCATTTTCTTAAACGATCAAAAGAGGTTTGGATCACAAATTTAGCTTCCTAAGTGATTGAACAATGTTTGGATGAAATATCAACGTGTCCATTCCTTTCTGTTAGATAAATTAGCTATACGAACTGCTTGGAAAATCTTAGCCAACTTGGCGTGTAAACAACGTTATTAATATTTTTGGACATGCAAATATAAACACTGTATAAATTTTATGCCGAGATAAGGAGTTATTAACTGGATATGTATTTATCGAACATCTTAATACCCAAGCTCAACTGCGAGAGTTTTTTTCTTAATCTGGAATGAGGACATTCTGAGGTTGAACTGTTATGACCTGAGTGAACAAGGTCAGTCCCTTCATCAAATGAATTTGACCCTACCTGCGTGAACAAGGTTACTCACTTCATCAAATAGATTTGACTCGCTAGACTCGGTGATGCGGAAAAACGTTCCAGCGATATTAGGCGAGTTCGTGCAACATTGGGCCATTCAAAGGTCGCACGACATCGAGCAAACAATGTTGGGCAGAAATGTTTGCACAACATGAGGCCATTCAGGAGTTGAATTCTATCGATGTGTGCAGATCCCTACGTGACCGTACAAGATTAGTCTCGTTCATCCTATAGATTTGTCTAGCTGCATTGCGTGATGCGGAAAATACGTTCGCGCAACATTTGAGCAATATTATGGCAACATCTAGCGAGGAGACCATTGTCATTAAAAGTGATATTCCGATGGGCTGTAACAGCAGACAAGATTAATCCTTCATCAAATAGATTTGCCTAGTTGTACTGCGTGGCGTGGAAAAAATTATCTCCTAGCAATGGGCCATTAATTAAGACACGTCTCCCCTTGACGAGTCACGTCGTCTAGTTTAGGGGTTAATTAAGCTTGTTTCCACCTGTACAGACTCCTACGTGAGGCACAAGGTTAATCCCTACATGAAATGGATCTCCCTCATTGTACTAAGTGATACGGCACATTTAGCACTGGGTACTTCACTTCCCTGCTGCAGTGACGCTTAACCCATGATATCTGACCCTTAATGGAGCTCAAGGGAGAACAGTTCAGTTACCGACATACAGGATAGATAAAAGTACAGGCCATCCCAAAACATCTCTAAAACATCTCTAAAACATTGTTCCAGGTATACTTATGCTCGGAATGATCATCCGCACATACCAGTTGTGAGGAAAACTTTTTGCACCTGACAGCGGGGAGCTAGGAAGGCGACAGTCTTTTAAGAGGTTTGACGTAACACAAGTTCAACTAACTGCTTTCTTCCTTTAAAGTATTTACCTTAAAGTGAGTATAACAAGGTCTGAGACCGCGCTGGGACTACAGTACCTTCGATACTAAAAATCGTCCCTTTTCTTTTTGGATGGAAAATTCTATTGCAGTGACACACCGTCGTCAAGGTTCGGTGTGTTTACTTTACCGTATTTCGACTGGGTGGGGAGAGGATTTTGGCCACCCAAGTTCCTTTCACGTACGGCTCAAAAACGTTTGAAGCGACGGATGTAACATTCACTGGGTAGTGTAAAGAAGGATATTTTCAACATTCGGAATTCAGTAGTGCTTTCATTGGAATAACAATATGCTAGTAAAAGTCACCCAATGTAATACAAATGGAATGACGTCGTTTTGGCGTTTTAACCTGATTACAATTTCGATCAAATATCGTTTTCTCAACTTTATACAACACCCAGACAGATTTTCTTGCCAAATTTCATTATGAAATAAAAAAAGAAGACACATGAGTAATTGTTGAACGGACGTTGCAAAGCTAATCGTAGGGGAAAGGCGTCATAGTGACATCAATATGACATCATAACAACTTAAAAATCCATGTTTGCAGTTTTTCGGCGGAAAAAGATTCCAACTCGGGCTAACATAAAGGGAACATTTCGTGTAGAAAATGCCATGGTGACATTAAGAGAAAATTTAATTGGTTTATCACGACAGTTTCTCCTTACGCAATCCTGAGGATGATTCTGAAATAGAATCGTAACACTACAACAGCCTCGCGGTTTAGGGGCCGGTCATTATTTACGACAGGGTTGGAGTAGACTTGCCACAAGTCGACCACTTGTGCATCGCCGCTGTCGGCCAGCTAGTGGCGAAGTTGCGAGACCAGCTGCAAGCTAAGAAGCCTCAAGTGGTCGACTTGTTTCATGTGCAGAAATTTAAATCTGATTAGTCGTTCTAAATAGCAAACGTGATCAGCATACGTCACTTCACCATAAGTTTGTTTGAATATGTGCTTGTTATTGGCGTGATTGATGGCACAACCCCAATTACATCGCGATCTAAAAATCCACCGGTAAATTTGGTGTATTCCAAGTGGGACAAGTCCTTCTCAGCGAAGAAGCACACCGCGAAAAAGTGGCTGGGAACGACTTGTAGCGAGCCTAGGGTGGAGCCGAAGAGAAATGTTTCTAAAGTTAAAAATTTTCCCGACCCAAACATTAATATGGATAGAGTTTCCTTTACCCAACCTTCGATATGAAGAAAAAAATTACCCCACCTAGAATTTTAATTTAAAGAGAGAATTCGCTTCCAGATGTTTTATCATTCTTGATCTGTTGGTGAATGGTTGAAGAGACAAGTATAAGACTTGAAAAGAGCCAATGACTAAAAATCCAAGGCAAAGAACACAGACACAGCAGCTAAAGCTGAATTGCCAGTTAGAGATGACCTAGCGAAATGCGCACGCAGTGATGAAGTTCCCAGTGATATTTTGGATGAGGAAATCTTAATATTTTCAATTTATAAACATTTTAGATTGCATCATACAATAATCATGAAAATCTTTCTACGCAACCTCTTGGAGAAGTGGCTCCAACCTTTATATATTAGAATTTTCAATTAACCCACCATTTTCTCTTCGGTCTCAACACTGGCCATAAATAATAGCCAGTGCCTTAGAGTTAAGTAGTCGCTGGAATCTCGTGTCCTAAAATTCAATTATATAATCATACTTATCGCAACTGAGGAGCCAGACCGGAATCTCAATCTTAGGACAAATATCATTGCCCAGAATAAAACACCAAATACGGCCTTAGAATTGGAAAAACGGTTTTAATTGAATTAACTAACGTTTCGTTGCATCTTGCAACACAATCAGAGTAAGGCTGGAGTATGATTTGATTCAGTTGGTTCACTAACAGCTCAACCAGCAGGTCAGAGTTCCGAAACGCGAAGATGTGAGTGCGAATCCCGCTCAAGTCAACTCGTGTTGTCTTTCACAGCGTAAGTTGATAAAGAACTTTTCTTTTCTGGAAAAGATTGATGTTATAGATGTCTTATGCCAAATTTCGTTTGGAAAGTTAAAAAAATACGTGATCTACTGGGGGCATGATACCCCTTCCCGTGACCCTCAGATGTCTGATAAACGTCCAGTTCGAATAGAGTGAAGCTTCCATCAATGTAACTACTCAGATTGCTGCTCGTGTCAGTCAGTAGTGAGTTCCCTATTGTGACTGAGTACCCAAGTAATTCGTGACTACCTGTGAGTTTGAGAAACGGTGTGTCGCATGGTAATTAAGATCACATATCTTCACGTCAATACTGATTTCCTTTCTTTTCGTCTTATCAATTATGAATGAGTTTGAGAAAAACCTATCGTCGTAAGGTTGAGCTATAGATAGATTGAATCGTGAGGACACAATTAGTTCCGTTTTCTGGCATATTCATTTTATTACCTTCCTAATATAATGTAACGTTTCTAAAATCAACGAGACATGTTATTGTGATGACCACAGTATGTGGTTGTCAAAAATAGCGATCTATTTTGGAAACTGTTGCATTCACAGCTGCAAGTATAAACACTGACCAGCCGACAACTTCAAAAAGTATAAAATAAAACATATTCCAAAGAATAATGTCATCTTGAAAACTCAAGATATGAGTCAATACAAGACAAAACTATTGTTGAAACTGTGATATTGCGAGACTCGCTGGAAACTGTTCAGAATTGTTTAAATCTGGGGAGTCCCTAAGTGGAGTTTATCCACGAGTCTATTAAGAGAACTGTTTGGAACCGCTCAAGACCGACTAGTGCTAAAAAAGTAGCTCACTGTGGTGAAGCATGCGGAGCGATTGTGCCATTCATTGATTCTCACGATATAAGATGCAAGTTTCTATGCGGAATTAAGGTTTATTAACGCTCTTATTACTAAATAATCTCGTTGATCTGATCAAGATGTTTAATTTGCCATTTTTGTCTGTCTATTTTTGGAAGTGTGTCTCCAAGTGGGGTCTGGCACAAAGGCCAATTTATCCATACGAATAAAAAGAACTTGATAACTGAAGTGAACGGGTGTTAATGCATATACACGAGCGAAAGTGATGTGACAACTCTGGCTTAGGCCCGTTTCAAACGGCGCGCTTCTCATGTGCCGAACTTAATTCGTATTAAGTTCGGCAAAGTTCACCAAAATTCGACTTTGATTCAAACGTCGAACTTAATCAGGTCGAACTTAATTGTAAAATTTGAACATCTATTACTTTTGAACAGCGGACATCTGTGCGCATGCTCTTTCAGTTCTTTTTGGATTTTCCAAAATGGCGAAAGTCAACCAAAAAAACGCGATGCGAGCAAATCGAAGAATTGTTCTTATTCGGAGCATGTTAGAGCGTGCAAAGAGAAGGAGAAGAATGGCAGAGTCAGTTCTTCACTGCCTTTTGGTTAGGAGAATGCGTGTCATTCAAGTAGCTGTGTTATTGGTGCTGATTCTTGTATCGGGCAAGAACGCTTTTGCTCCAATAAGCCGTTCATGTCGACGACTTGCAAGGAATACTGGCTGGTGGAATCTTATTTGGAAAACGTATTCTAATGCCAGGTTCAAGAAGACGTTCAGAGTCTCTCGAGAAACATTTGCCTTTATTCTTAGCCGAATAAGTCATATACTTGAACGCCAAAGTGTCGTCGAAGAGCCCATCCCTCCCGAATTAAGACTTGCCGTTTGTCTGTATCGTCTAGGAAGAGGCTCATATTATTATACTATTGCGGAGATGACAGGTCTTGGAGTATCAACTGTGAGCACCATTACGGAGGAGGTTTGTGAAGCTATAGTTAAGTATCTTTGGAAGGAAAGCGTTGACAAGTTCATGCCACATACAGAACAGGAATTTAAGAACAAAATCATTGACATGGAAGCAAGGTGGCAATTCCCCTGTTGTTGGGCAGCTATCGATGGCTGCCACATACCAATAAAATGTCCACCAGGCGGTCCAGAATCATGCAAAGAATATCACAATTTTAAAAACTTCTATTCGGTTGTCCTCATGGCTATGGTTGATTCAGACTATCGGTTTATCTGGGGAAGTTGTGGATACCCTGGTAATTCACATGACTCCATCATTTTTCAGTCAACTGACCTATGGTCAAGAATCCAAGGGGGGAACTACATACCGAGAGTTGGGAGAAAGGTTGGTAAACATACAATTCCTCCACTGGTAGTTGCCGATTCTGCTTTTCCTTTCACAACATGGCTGATGAAGCCTTTTACTGATGCAGTCCTCTCTGAGAAGCAAAAGTATTTCAATTATAGACTCAGCCGTGCAAG
>JBAHVQ010232052.1:0-10181 GCA_036872915.1 Nanipora kamurai
TATATATAGATGTATATAATTTCTCGGATTCTTTAACTGGCGGTGGGCATTTTCTTGACTTAAATCCAAATTTCTGTACCATTCCCGGGTTCTTTTCTAATGACTCGAGGAAATGCGCTTTCCATCTCATCCTTTTTGTGACATCCTCTGCTTTCTCGATGAGCCGTTTATATATATATATACATAACTACATAACTATATATATATATATACATGTATAATATCTCAAGAACCTCCAAGTTTTAAAACCATATAAAACATCACGAGTAAAACTCTTTATTTCGACGTTTCGGGGCACTGCCCCTTTGTCAAGAATCGCAAATACAAGATAGAACGAGCTCCTGATATACATAACACTAATTATTAATTCAAATTACATTACTAAAAGAAGTTCCTTGCGATTCGGCAGGAGTGGTTTACCTAATAATGTGTAAGAAGTGTTTGAAGGTTTATGTGGGTAGTACAATCAAATCTTTCAGGATGAGGTTTAATAACCATAAAAGTAGCGTCAAAAGGTTTGGTAGGACGGATGTATCGGATCCAACTAGAAGGGAGGGGTTTTGGACATACAAACTGGATTCTTTTATGCCCAAAGGTTTGAACCTTAGGGACTTCTTTTAGTAATGTAATTTTAATTAATAATTAGTGTTATGTATATAAGGAGCTCCTTCTATCTTGTATTTGCGATTCTTGACAAAGGGGCAGTGCCCCGAAATGTCGAAATAAAGATTTTTAAAGTTTTACTCGTGATGTTTTATATACATGTATATATATGCATATATAACAGTTCACAGCAAGAACCGATGACAACGCACTAAAGTAAATCAAGAATTTCAAGCCAAGAGACAGGTAGCACATTAGATCGAGAGGCTGTCTATCTTTAATTTCGAGATCGAATGTCGGTCAAGCGTTGAAATGGGTTCAAGAAGGTAACAGATCCCCTCGGAAGGAGATAACTGATATGGGACCTACAATGGGCAAACTGTGGAACAAGTTCAGCGCACTGTTGCTCGTAGGTGGGTAGGTAGAACTTCATTTCAACACGCTTACCTCATTCAGGCAAAGCTGGTTTCCAGGAGGGGCGTGCACTTAAATAGAATAAGTTAAGTTATACAAATTATGTTAATGTACAAGGAAAATAGCAATTAATTAATGTTAATAAATATCAAGATACTATAAACATAGAATTTAAGGAAAAACAAAGTAGACCAAGAAGTATTAAGTCAGACTGATTGAAGAAATATTCTTAGTGAAGGAGTTCAAAGATTTAATATCTCTCAGTTCACTTGGTAGGCTATTCCATAATTTAGCTTATTTATAACAAGGGCTCTTTTTTAAAAATTCTGTTTTTGGTTTGGGCATGTATAATGCAGTGGATGACCCTCTTAGACTGTAGTCATTGGAGGCATTAGTTGCTCTAAATATCTCGGTCAATGCCTTCGAAGCCAAACCATGAACAATTTTAAACACATATTTAGCTATATAAGGAGCTCTACGTTAGCTCAAAGTTTTCCATCCAAGCCTATTTCGAGCCACCTACGATTGACCATGTACATTAGGACAACCAGCGATTAACCTTGCAGCCCTATTGCATAATTTTTCCAAACGACCTGATAAGGTAACTTCTATGGAATTCCACACTTTGCAACAGTATTCGAAGTGCGGTTAAACTAATGCGTAATAAATTGACTGTAGAGTATTGGTTTTGACACATGATTTTAATCGACTAATTCCCCAATTTCCATTGAAATTTCCATTGCTATTTTGTCAATGTGTTCCTCCAATGATAAAAAATCAGTGTACTCTCCAAGAGCTTTAGTTATCTCAGGAGGCACGTACGATCGCCCAAAAGTTGGTAGGCGAATGGGTGTGCAGATATGGTGTCATGCAACGTTTAACGACCAAGGCAGAAACTACGAAAGCCATATCTTTCACGAAATTGTCAATATTCTGGGAATAAAGACGCGAACGACTCCGTACCACCCACAAAGTGACGGCATGGTAGAGAGAATGAACCGTAATCTGAAGGACATACTGTCGAAGTTAGTTAATGATCAGTAGGATGACTGGGACATCTGGATTCCTCAGGATTATTGGCATATTGATCTACGGTGCAAAATTTGACTAGATTTTCTCATTGTTTAATGTTTGGAAAGGAGGCACGCATTCCAATCGACCTGATGGCACTACGACCCCCAGGTGAAGAACGTCCCTCGTCAAGATCAGAATATGTCGATAATATGAAACATCACTTTCGAGAAACATGAGATAACCTCAAGGAATACAAGGAAAGCAGGCCAGTGCTGCAAGGATTATGACGCGTGATTAGAAGTTGAAATGTACAACGTTGGAGACAAGGTATGGCTTAATGTATACCCATCGTCAAGAGAGGTAAGAATCTAAATTATCTCGACCATGGCAGGGACCGCACATCATTGTTAAGAAGAGTTCAGATGTGGTCTGTCGCCTTCGGCTGGTAAGCCATAAAAGAAGAAGGCTCGTAATCCACATTAACCGACTAAAAAATGTTTCACTTCACCGAAGGAACAGAAACCTATTCCGACAAAGGAAATGACCCAACAAGAAGAGGTGCCCAAGAAGAAAACAGGAAACAACAGCAACAATAAAGTCAATGTAGAAACCACGACGACGACGACAATGACGAGGAGTAGGGGTGGACAGTTGTGTCATACCGCAGAAGGAATGCGAGAAAGAACAATCAAAACGAGGCTTCAACCACATCGAGAGACTCAGCTGATCCATCAGAGGAGGTAACTAGAGAGATAACAGAAACACCTACTACAGCGGCAGGTGATGCGTCGGGCATTCAAAGTGACCATGTCGAAACTGGCCAAAATACACCGGAACAAACACATTTGGAAATTGTTGAACGCAATAACACCCCCTCAAATTGCTAACTCCCATGAGAAGAACAACCTAGACGCATAAGACATAAGCCAGTCTGCTTGGAACACTGCCAATGGTAGTAACATTGAAAGAACTAATAATTATGAATGTTGTAAATAACCTGCTATTACAGCATTTTGCTGTTTAATGTAACGTCCAAAAGTCGGGAAAGGAATAGTGAAGTGATGTAATAGAGTCTTTGAACAGTTTAAAATGACGAATGCTCACTGTGTTGACGTAGGTGCTTCTTTAGTTTTTAGCTTGTATCACTGTTCTTAAAAGCTTAGCTCTGCTAATAAAGTTACATTAGTTGCATATCTACACTTTACTACAGTGATTAAATAGCATCATCTGACTTGAGATTTGGTTACATACAACAGTTTACAGTCCAGTAAGTCATTTCGAACTACGTGAGGAAGTAAAAACCCCAAGGAGAATAAAAGTATTATCGGTCCATACAGAAAAATATTTTTTCTCGGTCTCATTGACAACCCTCGGTTTTCGGCTCGGGCCGTAGAGAACGTCCATAATTAGAACGTCTAGCCAGCATTCAGGTGGTAGAGGGTTCGAATCCAAGCAGTCTGTTGTACGGAGTTTTCATGAGTACCAAAAACAGCTATTTCTTCAATCTGTATAAGCAATCAATCGAATTTGTCTTTTAAGTTGTAAACGCCATGCACATGATGCCCCACAAAACAAGAACTGTTGTTTCAAGAGATGGTTCACGGTATTTTCAAACCTCCACAGCACCGCCAAAAGAAACCAATTCGCAGAAAAAAACAGCCTAGAAAATAACTTGAAACAACAGAATTTATGTGTCAAGCTTTTCCTTATTTTTTTTTGATAGAGCGGCTTTTGTCTTACTTTCGTTCACACAGTGTTAAAACGTATGCAAATAGTAATTGAGGATGCCTTCGGCATCGGCAAATAATTGATCTGCTCGCCACTGATAAATCACGATATTTTGCTCAACCTCGTCCAATAATTGAATATTATTGTACAAGGGCTGGACAAAAACAGGTGGCCGTCCTCGAAAATATGCTTAATTTGGTATAACTTTAGCTAAAGAACAGAATACATTGTAAGACGATGTGCTTTTACAATGCATGCCGGGAGATCTGCTCAAATATCAAATCAAATCCTAATTTAATCATCTGCTTCTAAATTACATCACTTTTTGCGATTTACTTACAATATCTCATAAAAAATGTGGTGAATCTGTTGTAATGCCTTAACCGGCTCATTCCAGTTAGCCCAAAAATTTATCAGTCATATGTGTTTCGCAATATGAGAATAAAAAACTAATGCTCAATAGATATTTTACCAAAAGATGAGTTAGATCCATAATTTTTGGGCGTTTTGATGTCATCTGTATGATGTTAGTTAATGGATAAAAAGAGAGTTAAAGATGTCCGCACTCAAAAAGCTTAGATCAAACTTGGACGTAATCATAAGGTTCCTGGTATGCTTGAATGGATTCTCACCAGAGTACAGTATCGAATTGATCGTCTTAATCTGTCTACCAACCGAATGTACCCAGAAGGTTTTCTGTTTCAGCATCACAATGATTCGAAACACGCCAGTCGAGTCGTTACAAGATATCTCAGAAACAAAGAACTCATGTGATGAAATGGACTGCATAATCAACCGATAAAAATGCAATCAAAAATGTATGGGCTGAACCAATTAAGATTGCAAGCCACACAACGATGATGAACTTTTAGATGTATTAAAAAATGGATGGCAGTCAATTTCTGAATGATATATACACAACTTACTTATGCCACGTCGGTGCAAAGCTACGGTTAGATCGAAGAGAATGCCGACTAAATGCTAAACTTGCTATAGCACTGTTGTGTTTTACATTGAGGTATATCTGTTACTTTATTCAGTTCTATTAATGCAGAAAAATTTGATTGATCATGTTGTAAGCTAATTGGAATGAGTCCAGCTAAGACATTATAGCGTTTGGTTATGAGAAATCGCTAATTAAATCGAAAAAAATAGACGTAATTTAGAAGCGAATAATTAAAATTAGGATTTGAGTTGATATTTGACCAGATCTCACCATGTGCGTTCAGAAAACATCGTTTTACGTAGTTTTTTGTTCTTTAACAGAAATTAAACCAAATTAAGCATATTTTCGAGGATGGCCCCTTTTTATAGTCCACCCCCGGTAGATACTAGCAAAAATTAAAGTGTGTATAAATCCAAAATTCCATTTCATTCCAAAACATTTACACCTTGCTCAGAGAAATATTTATTCTATTTTTTCCTATTTTCTCCTATCCCAGGCATTCTATGACCTGTCAAAGTCATGAAAAACACTGTCATTTGGCTCCACAACCGAGCTTGCGAGGAGAATGGGTCTATGCCTACTTAGACGTCACAAACTAATTTACATGGCGGTCATTCTTTGAAAATAGCCGTAAAATGCCTGGGATTGGAGAAAATGGAATAAAATTCACCAAATGTTTCGCTGGGAAAGGTGTGAATTTTTTTTTTTTCGAAAAGGAAATTTGGGAGTGATATACATTTTAACATGAAAGGTCACTCTATAGCGCCTACAGACGACCGTTAATACTATTCTGTTTAACAATTAGATTATTCGGTCCCAATTTCTATGAAATGATAGTTTCGTTCGTCGCCCGCTAATCTGTATCTGTCGAGCAATAGATATGGTGTAGTGTAGCCAGTGGCGTAAGTTTGCGCTTCGGGGCCCCCGGCCTTAGACTATTAGAGGGCCCCCAATCCCCCTGAAATAAATCAAGGGTGCTGCGAGAACAAAATGAAAACAACTGATCATGTACACAGATTTGTATAATCTAACAGTTGCATAACTCGGTGTAGCTTGGAAAATTACAGGGAGTTGAGTGTCTGGCTGCTGACACAATTCTTCGTGATTCAGTACATAACGATTCTAAAAATATCACGATGCAAACTGAATTTTATCACATCAAAATTTTTTATGAGTGGCCCCCTTACAAAGCCTTGGAGCAGGGACCCCCGGTCAAAGACCGGGGAGAGCCAATTCACCGCTCCAGAAACCCCGGAAAGATTGGGTTCTGGGTAACCAACGCGAGCTATGATTGGTCGTTGTAAACTTTCAGCCAATCATAACTTGTACACGGTACCCAGAACCCAGTCTTTTGGGAGTTTCTGGAATGGTCAATAGGAGTTACGCCAGTGAGTGTAGCCAATCGGATCGTCGCATTTGCATTAGACTACTAGTAAGTTTCTGCTAATAAACATTAGAGACAACAAAATTTCAATTATTGTTATTGTTGTTGTTAAAATTTCAAACAGTTAATTAACGAACTTTCATTTCACAGCACTTTGTTACCACATTGTCAACTACAGTCAAGTCTTACGTTTCACTATCAAAGCTTACAGCAAAGCTTTGATAGCAAAACATTTTTTTTTGAGACGTGAAAGTTGATATATTGTTGGTTAGCAATGTGTTGTGAAGTGAAAGCTCGTTAATTGTTTAACAAACAATATACATGTGAAGTATTAGTTGCTGAACACAAAGTCGGTTCATGTGGGAGCTTGGAATATATTCAGACGATCAATGAATGTTCGTTTCCTCAGAAAATCTCAGACAAACGATTTCTGATCCCTAAACCTAAATCGAACCCGCAAACCTTCTGATCATCCTTTAACCATTGAACTACTAATACTCAGATGGTGAGCTAAGGTGCAGGTTCGTCATATGTACTGCCTAAGCGGATCGTCACATGTGAAGATTGCATAGAACCTTAAATAAACCCTGAAACAGACTGAGCGAATGTCTGGCGCAATTGAAATTTTATTGTCCGTAAAGTAAAATACTAGAATGTTGATAATGGTCGTCCGCCGGCAATATAAAATGCCTTAATTTCACTCAAATGGTAGCATGTCTATGTTAAATAATGAATGTTAATTTCTGTGGCAAAATTTTAAATAAATGGTTCAAAGGCACCAATAAATTAAAGCACCGTAAATTAAAGCGAATTCAATAAAATGAATGTATTTTTGCGTTAATGAGTAAGTTGAAGACAATATTGACGTTAATGATAGTAAATTTTCTGGTAATGAACAGCAAAAGATGTACCATTGTTGTAGACGACGGAGGGGAAGCAGAAGTGTCGACACTGTGGTGCATCCAATATTTTTTAAGGGGAAACAAACGGGTTCCTTCTTTAATGGTCTTGTTAAAGGTATTTATAACAAAAATTGGATTTTAAGTTTGGCTTGTAGGAATTGGCTAAAATTACACAGCATCAAAAATTTGAGTAGGCGCGTTCTGTCTAAGCTTGTATGAGGACGACGTTGGTTGTGGATATTGCTATGGCTTCGTGAATGTCGAAGCATATTTCGTAAAATTGAAAGGTTAACTTAAATGATTTCACTAGGTAGCTAATATGAAAGCAAAGGTCTTCATTTAAGTTAAACTTAAGCTTATCATAAGCTTTCGTTGAGACGACGAAAGCTTTACTGGTAACAAATAAATAATTACTTTCCATTTTACGGTTATAAGTGCTTTAGATGTAGCTAACGCACTTGAAACTTCCTTCAGCTAGTTTTTAGTAACGAGCTTCACTTTTACCATAGCAATTTGACTTAATTTATATTATAATAATATATAGTCGAGATTTTAATATTTTAACATAATACTGGAGGTCAATATCTGTCGACTTTTCACAAGTCTTGTCTGCTACAGGTCAAATAAATTTTATACGATGAGCATTAGTTTTCCTGAAAATATTCTTGATTTGTTAGCACTGCAATCATGCATTTACTTCCTGTAATTTGAGTACTTGCCTGCTACCTGCCCCATCCCTTTGAGAACGAATCTACTTAACAAGCGCACGTCCTGTCATGGGGGAAGTTCGTGTTCTCGTTTTGGCCTTTTTCATTCGTACATCCATATTTAACTTCTTGTTTCTGGTAACATGTGTACTCGATGGAATGCCCAATATAAACTCAACTGTTCTCATGGTAAGTTATAGTTGTTGCAAACGGTTAATTGATTGCTGAGGGCTTTGACGGAAGTCAACAAAGGCTCACATTGCCATTGAAGAGTTTCAACTTTATAGTGTACCGCTAATCTGTTCCTGGACAATCATTACTTATTCAACTAAATCCGTCACGCTTTGTTGTTCACAGATGTTATGCTGATACAGATAACCCAATGTCACATTTAACAAGGAGCTTTCTGAATTTTGTAGCCATATAACTCACACTGATCTATGTCATAACAACCTGAACTTTGAACGTAAACGCAATGTCCACATCGCATGACCAGGCAACACTCCAAAACATTTCCCTGAGTCATATCGATAAACCGGTCAAGTTTTAAACCAATGGATATACTTTCTCTTCAAAATCTTACTAATGCTCTTCCTGAACGTTATATTGTTATGCCTTAGGGATAATGTCGCAACGGAGAAAGATTTCTAAAGCAACATTTACACGGTTCTGGACGAATTTGGAACGGTACGCTTGGCGAAATCAGCACCGTATATGCAGTACCGTGTAAACAAACGGAATCGTGCCAAGCTTAGTAGTCTTCCAAGTTCGGTACAATATAAACTGTCGCAATTCGGTACAGCCTCAAATTTGTAAAGACCCATTTAAATGCTGTGTAACCCAACCGATTTTGTCCACGTGACTGACTCATGCTTGACCTCATCGCATTAGTTCCCCATTAGACGGTTGTCGCGATTGTTCACCCTGGCTCCTGCTATTAATACGTAAGAGCTTGATTCCTGTCCACTGTTCACCCGAGGTAGAATCGCATACATAAAGACGACCAATCTTATTCGACGGTTGTATTGTGTAGATTAGGCCCAACGTGCCATTTCTGAACAACGTCTGTTGAAACTTTAATGTGGTAACATGTGGCCACATGTTGCCGTTAAAAATTGGTGCTTGTGTTATTGACTACCTGCATTTATTTGCGCTCAAAATCGTGAAAATCCAGTTCAGGCATCCGTACTTGATTCTGCATAGGAAGCTAATTAGTCTTTCGGACATTCCAGATTGAGGAGAAGTACCTCACTCGCGGTTGCAAGTATTATTTTTATAAGTAAAAGAAACCACACACAATATTTTCACTCGTAAGACGGTTAAATTTTCGGCGTAGTCTGGCTTTTTAGTGGATGGATTATGGAGCGGAAGTGTGTTGTTTTGCACTGATATTTCGAACCCTAGAAGAGTCGCTATTTTGAAATTTTTTCCTAGCTTGCATACAAGCTCTTGTTCTGCAAAGCCATCATTTTTTCAGTTCTATAACGGCAACAACGCAATTTTTCAGCATCTTTTTAGTTGGTAAAGTAACAAAACACAACTCTCATTAACCCTTTACCGGACAGGTTTTCAGGAGGTCTCTCCTGACAAGTAAAGTCGTTAACCAGATTAAAATTAATATGTTGCCATTTGGCAACAGTCCCCGTTAAGGGTTAAACTACGTTTTTAAGGTAAATCGACTCTGGAGACTGGTGGCCAGTAAAGTTGTGTTAATAAGTTTGGTCAGCGAAAAACGGTTTTTCGCTTGACAAAATGAAATAGATACGAGCAAACTCAATCTACAGAGTGTAGAGAGTGTAGGTGTTTGCAAGCTTGGATATAAACAACGAAAGGCTCGTTCTTCAAGCTTTATGAAGCTTTATGAAATGGATTTACAGTACCTCAAGGGAAAATAGAAACTCTCAAGTAACATAAAACCATGGTAAACTAACAAAAATCACCCATGGCAAGTCGTACCAGACGTGCCTTAAAAAAACCAAATAAATTCTGCTCTAATTTCTTCCCAGATCTACTGCAATTTGAATTTCAACTAAAGTTGCAAGATTAACAGCCAATAACAGGACTGATCAAACATCCTTCTGAACATGTGCCATTCACTCACTGGAAAATATTAACCTATTGCAGCCATGGAGCAAAAAGTAAAATTTTTCACAAAATGTTAAGTAAAACTGTGGAAATGCGTGATAAGCAACAGGAAGAAGAGACTTGTGCCTTATACTAGGTTCTTGGAATAGTTCACAATAAAAATAAAACACATTAGTAAAACGTCGTGTGGTCGACCGAGTCTCAGTAGTTTTCGTTCATATTTCAGTAAAGCATTATACAGTCGACTCCCGGTAACTCGAACCCTCGCTAACTCGAACCTCGCGCTAACTCGAACCAAAATTGATTGAACCAAAATTGACACTCATCAGTGTAGTGCTGATGAGCAGGATGAAAGTAACTGCTATTTACAGTCACCTTTGATGCCTCACAAATGTGGG
>JBAHVQ010232063.1:0-10181 GCA_036872915.1 Nanipora kamurai
TCAAAAAGGCTGTGTCTAGCAAATTGAATGGGAAGAATCCGATTGACCCGTCAAATAGGCGGGTGGTGTGCGTCATGAAGTATAGAAAAGAAATTGTTCATTTGAGAAATGAGAGCAGTCCAACGTCGATAATCTGTAGATCCATTGCCATGTCAACTTTGCGGGGAATAAGGAGAAAGTATAAGACACTTGATTTATGTGCAAAAATCTCCCAACGGGAATAAAAAGAACAGCGTCTTAACGTGTCAAGTATCTTACACTGGTCATTGTGCGGAAAGTGTGGAAAGGAAAAAGTGGTATGAGCCTGCCACCTAAGGGTTTGTAGGACCAGATAAGGTACAACAAGTGAACTCTATTCTCCGCAGGTGTGACGATAACTGGCCAGTGAGATGTGAAGCCAGGATGGTCGCCCATGGAGGGCAAATTTGTACCTCACTTTCCGTACCTTACGCGGTCATGCACGTCAGTTTTGCCTTCCACGCGACTTTTGCCTATTGTCTCGTTACCTCGTAAAATTACTAGAAAGACAGAAACAGTTCCAGTTAACGGTGGAGCATTGGATGCTATGTACAAATAGTTCGAAATATCGGTCGAAAAAATTAGAAGTACAAAATTATGCACAGGTGCATAAGCAAGTCCGAAAAGCATCGATTCAGGGAACAGCATGGTTGCTTAGGAGTATAAGAGAAAGCTAGACATGCCAGTCTCCCCTTAGTCTACTGGTTACTGATAGGTGTTAAATGAATGCCGGCTGATAGGTGTTACACAGCTACATGTCAAGTTGGCAGCGGGTCGCGAATTCAAATCGAATCCCAGCCGGCCAATTAGAATTTTTTCTACTTGTCTGGTACGGTTCGTCACTTAGATTGACTTGCGTCTATCAATATGTATATATATAAAGAGGTAACTATTGCGTGTCGTGAGATCCCATGTGAATGAAATTAGCTGACATTTTAGAACCGGGAAGCCAGACAACAAAAACCAACAGTGTCAAGGATTTGAAAAGAGTGTTATGTCTGAAGTTTCGGATTCAGGCCCGATGTCACGTAATTGGCATCCCGTCACATAGTGCAACATGGCCAAATAACAGTGGTCACCAAAATCATCGTCATCTTTGTAAGAAATAAAAAATGTCGAATCCCTGATCCCTATTTATATATAATAAATATGACAGGAGGTCAAGGATTCAGTAGTTTATCTAGCTCCTAATTCAATTAAACCATTGGACCCCGGAGCAATAACTTAAAAGAAAAACAAACTTAATAAAAACTTTCAAAAAGTAGGGCCACTGGGAGTTCAAATGACAAACGCATGATTGAACCCTGCCAACGTCACTACCTTTAGTTGTTTTTGGGGGAGAGTTTATAATTCATCTGTGCTTTTGGAATTTTTTTTTTTAACTCTGGGTCAAATTGCAGGCAGTACGAAGAAAAACAACTTAAAACTCAACAGGAAAGAGCGCAAAGACGTCTCGAATATTCTGACCAGGAATCAAAACTGAAGAATCAGGTACCATCTCCATTACACTACCTTTCAACAGTTTCATCAGCAAGGTTTTCTAAGACTTTAACCGTATCAAACTGCAATCCTAAAATAAAAACTATTCATTAACATCATCTGACTGAAGGTAAACCTTCAGTCAGATGATGTTGATGACTAATTAGTCCAGGAAGCCAATGCCGACTGGCTCATAACAGGTTTTAAATACCCTAGGTAACCTTGCTCTGCGCATGCCCACGAGCGATGAACTTTCATCTTCTGTTAACTTTTTCCATTTGCCTGTTTTCTCGTTAAGATTAATTTTATACCCAAGTTCCTTTGATTAATACACTCAGACAAGATAATTGTCAGACAAGTTTTTTGTCATAAATAACACATCACTTATTTTAGCCTCCTATGTTTAAATTTTTGGCATATATGTTATGATTTATGCTAACATTTTCGCTTCGTAAGTAAATAAATCACCGCCTCGTTTTTCGTATAGTGGACATTGGCAGAAATTAGGGACCAAATTACCGGCACATGAGGACAATTAACGTATGGTCCTTTGAAGATTGCATCCGATTCTTAACATTTTAAAGAGCGCAAGCATTAAAGTATCGATTCTTCTATCATGTAGTTTGCGTACTATTTGCTGCTTGGGTCACACTCATGAACCACGCTAAAGTCATTTTACATTATTCTTATAATGTGTCATATCTGCTCATTCAAACGGGATGTGTAACACGTTGCCCGCTTAGCGTTCACCATAACGCGCGAAAAATAGACCACCATGCATTAACGTCAGAACACCGCGAGTGAGTGCGGCAAAGTGATGCGATTTTTAAGTTGACAGAAGCGAATAAAGTAATCCTTTTAATCCAATTATGGATGCTATGCTGCCCAAATATAAAACAGCATGATGTGCGGTCGTCGAATTTTCATAAAGATTACATCAGGGACGCTGTTTTGTGTTTCTGAAAACTGAATAATTGTGCCGCTTTGTCGCGTTGCGCTTGGTTACGGCAGGGATCACTCGTCAAGTGAAATTTTGATGGAGTTCTGTACAACAGTTACGCGAACTGACCGACCGCTCTACAAATAATATTTAATGAAAGGCCGCTCTACAAATAATATTTAGCAGCTATATATTCTGCGTTTGGGTAGTTTTATTCTACGTTTGGGTTAACCCAAAAAAAGGATTTTTTAAAACTATTTATTGAGCCTGGTAAAAACAACTTCCTAACTCATTTATTGCTTACATTTCAGCTAGAATACGAAGAAAGCAGGGACACCAAGTGTAAGTGGTTCGTGGTCGCACATATTTTGAGTCTAGCTCTATTTCACCGCTTTCAATCAATAAATGTTTCAATAAGTTGATTTCTTATGCCATGTAAAGTCGAGGTTGGACCCAGACTAGTCCAACTGGTTTCCCAAAACTTGTTTGAGGGAATATACATAATACTAAATCTTAACTCTACCTCTTGGGAGACCTCCTATGAATTCCCTCTTCTCCATTTTCTAACATTTTCCTTTTTTCTGTTATTTTCCACACCGTCTTAGGTTATCCTATTTGATATTTTCACTAAAGAATTGCCGGCTCAAATGGTGTATGTCTATTCGACCGGAACCATTGTTATGAGAAAATCTCTGATTTGATTGCAGCTTGATCAGACTCCTGTTTGCTGGCTTGATTTATTTGGCAGTTAGAAAAAACTACTCAAAGTTTATCTTTGGCATTAGTTGTCGAGCCTCAGTTTAGTTACAGGGATCTAGTCGTGAAGAAGTCAACTCTCTCGGTAGCACTAAAAGAGTCTACTCGAACAAAAGCTATCAAGTGTAGTAAGATCGAGAATGACCTTTAAACAAAACACATTACCTGCGAAGATTAGAAACATGTTTTAATTGAAAACGTCGACTTTCACTTTATTACACTGAGTACTGAACATAAATTTTGGTTCATGTGGGAGCTTGGCATACATCAGCCGACCGGTGAACGTTCGTGAAGCTCAAAAAGTTGAAAGGTTGGTGGACTGTCGAATTTATCACAGAGAGTTCTAACGTTTCGAGTTATGGCCCTTCGCCAGAGAGTGAAACGAATTCTAAAACAGGAATGGAGGGAGAGAAAAAACCTAAAGAAAACCTAGTCTAGTTGCCGTTCCTCTTTTAGCAAATCTGGTGTAGTTGCCATTCCTGTTTTACAACTAATTTCACTCTCTGAGGAAGGGCCATAGCTCGAAACGTTAGAATTCATTATGATAAATTCAGCAGTCTACCAACCTTTCAACTTTTTGTGCTGTTTTATACTGCCTACGCGGTATCCCGTTATCGTATCATTGTTCGTCAAGCTCGTTATTTCAACAAAACGATTTCTGAGCCCTAGACGGGAATCGAACCTGCAAGCCGATGACCGGTGAGACGCTCCAACCATTGAGCTACCAAGACTCAGATGGTGAGCTAAGTTGCAGATTCCTCATATGATCTGCCTAAGCAGTAGTCTTGATAGTATCACCATATTGTCGATGCCAATACCCGTAATTACGTGATACTCACGTGACATGTGCATCACTTTGCGCATACTCATTGCCATTCGCATATTTTTTGTAACCTATTAAAAACTCGGAAACTGTTATTGCCTTATTTTGTGGTATACAACCAAAACCGCGCATTAAATCTGACCAAAATCTGTTAACCTACCATTTAGAGGTAAGTGAGTATCAGCAACCAAGGGGCCACTCAGTGCAGACGACGCCCATTCTTTAAACAAAGGTTACGGTTAGATAGTTGCGATTACATGAAAATCAGGCTTCAGATTCATATTATAAATGCTACTTAGAAAAACTGTCTGATCGTTGTATTCAGGAGATGAAGTTAAGGGAACCATTCACTATCGTATTGCGATGAAACTTTTCAATTATGTTGGTAGACGTTTCCATAAAATACTTTATTTCGTTCGCATTAAGTAAACTAACTTGAACCTAGATCAACAGGCCAAAAATATCTTACATAATCTTTTTAATCATTGATTTCTTTGTTTTTTCCAGCATCTTAAGTTAATGGTTATCGTAATCTTCTCGAGTTAGTTTTTCTCATCAATTTTTAAACCCAAACTTACTTTATAGCCCAAGTGAAGAAACTCGAAAATGGAATAAAGGCTGACGAGAGGGATATCGAAACCTTAAAAGCGAACGAAAAACGAGAACTCGAGGTAAATCACGATATTCGCATTTGCAGGCAGGTAATCAGTGGACACTACAGGGTCAAACTAACTGCGATGTTTGAGACTGCCCAGCTTATGCCATGGTTTCCGAACTACAACTTAGCAATGTGCTTCTTTCTTTAATTGTATCTAAATAAATTGTAAGAAATAAATTTATGCAGAAACAAGGAAATAAATAATTAAATAAAAACTAAAAAAGAAAAAAAGGAGAAAACTTAGAACATCAGAACATGTAACGCAAAAATGACTCTTGATGTTGACAACAAACGCTAGACGTAAACTCGCATAAGTCCCTACTAGCCACAGGAAGGAATGAACGTCTTGTCCGGGGATCGATAACCTCCCGTTGGGAACTGAACATTTTTTTATCCCAAATCCTAACCCTAATCTTACTCTAATCGAAATCCTAGCCCTAACTCTAATTCATGCACATTCCAAACCCTAATTCTAACCCTAGCTCCTAATTTCCCCGCAGTCGGACGCATGGGTTATTTAACCGTAAGAAGGAGTCACTTTGATATTGGATTGATGTCCTTTCATCGCTGGTAACAAAGTTTCAGGTGACCGGGAATCACTGATCCCCGTAATACCGGATCATACTTCCTAGCTTATGTAGTTGCCGTTCTAGTTTTTACACATCTGTCCCGAACTGGTGTTTAGTACTTTTGATACGTTCCCAAACATTTTTATTGTTTCGTTTTGTTTTTTTCATGAGTTGAAACTTTTGGAAAACGTTCCCTGTACACCTACCATTTTTACATATTACACCAAAGCAACTTTTCTTTTGGGGGAAACTGATTCCAACTAGACTTGTGGAAGCTACTGGGTGTCACCGGAAGTTTCTTAAAGGTACCTCTGGCATGTCACAGGTTAATTCATGACCAAGCATCCAACAATATCATAATTTTTGGTAATCTTTTTGATTAGGGAATTCATCAGCAGTATCGATGAATATATAAGCCAGTGATACGGCAAGATAAATACTTGTAACCATGACTTTAGACTGGTTTCTGGAGGGCATCTCCTTTTTTGATCCGTACTAAATTATGGCCATTCAACATCTTGCTAAAAACGTAGTTGTATGAATCAAATGGTCCAAATTATAAGGGTGCTCAAGTTTGAATAACTGGAAAAGGTTTGCTGATTGTTTGAGAGGCGTAAAACCATCTTCTGCAAAAATTCATAATTAGCTTCGTAGAATTTTCTAGCATTCGAGCTTTACTATTCCCTTCATGGCTATGTCGTCACTATTTGATTATTCGTATCATAAAACTTTGTAATCCTATGTACACCTGTTCCTCTTACATCCGTGGATTATTTCGGACATTTTATTGTTCTCTAGTCTATAAACAAGGAAACAGATGCTTTGGGAAAGCTGAGATTAGAATGGCAGGCAATGAAAACTCAGCTGGATGAAAAGGTATGTTAGATGCCAGTAGAAGTCAAGCGACCTCATAGACCGCGTCTTGGTGATGTACATATAGAATTCACGGAATTCGGAACGACGCTGTTGCCAAGGGCCTTCGTACCTCAGTTGGCAGAGCACTGCCCCAGATTCGTAGCATTCGTGTTCCATTCCTAGTAGGACGCCCGTTCAGTTGTATTTTTGGCAACTAGTCCCGGTTGGATCACATAATGTATAATTCGTACACTCGGGACTTTACGTTCACTGAACGTAGACCCCAAATGCTGATGCGAAATATTCCTTGAATGTACCTTTCACAGATCCTAAACCTATCCTGGAACCTAACCGATCCCATGAGAGCGCTAAATAACCAAAAGCCACCATTCACATATATGCAACTAGAGGCGAGATTGAGGGGGTTGCGACCCCTGCCCTTTCTGTCCTTAAGTGTCTCTCTGAGACATGTAACGTGTGTCCTGTTAGCGACAGTAATTTTCCCCCATTCACCAAAGCTACGTGGATCTGCTACCTTTGAAATGGCGAAAATTGTTTTGGCGGTGCCTTTCTATTACCCTCCGACCTCTGGCCTCGGGATCAGGATCCAACTAACGAAGTCCTCCTATAACTTGGTGAGAGAAAGGTTAATCAGATTCTCGTTGAGGAAAGTGTAAACACGTCCGATGAAATATAGCACAGCTGCTTTTAAATAGATCACAAAATTTTTAGCACGCTGCGATTCAGGTTTTGTGATAGTAAGAAGCAATGCCTAAAGGTGCGTCTTTTGAAACTATTCCGGAGTCAATGCAAGTGTCCGTGTGGCCACTGCACAGAGGGTTTTCCATTTTTAGATATAAATCGACAAAAAAGGCTATTCAAATGCTGTATGATCGTAATACATTATAGCTTAGAATAAAATGTTAAATGTTTCTATTTGTAAGGTAGTCTTCCATACTCTGTTGTGAAATGTTCTTTACTTTGAAACTGTAAAGGAATGCTTTCGACGATGTTTGACCGAAAGAAAGTCGTAAACACAAAAACAGGTAGAACAGGATAATGTTGGATTGATTGATTTAATACAACTATCTGTACACCTATTATAGATGCATATTGTGGGAAATAACAAGAAAGACTGGTTTGGTGTGAATCCCCTGACTATATTTGTGATTAGCTTTTTTATGTGTATTTTGAATTAGTGACAAACCAAGAAAAGATTTCAATTGTGTAGAGGTGTCCGCCGTATAGAGGTTTTTTTGTTAGGGTTTTTACCACTGAACGTTGGAAAAAGTGTTCGTTGTTTGAAGGTGTCCAGTGTACCAAAGGTACATGGAATCAGTGGGCATTGTGAAATTCCCCTAAGAGAAATTTCTGCCATTGCCTCCGCACGAAGCGAATGGTTATCCTATTCTTTTTGGTGCTATTATGGTTAAGTAGTCGGTAGAATAGTATTCTCCGCTGGGCAGCCGAATAGCTGGAGCGAGAAGTGAGAGTTGACAGTTATTTTTGGTGATTTAAGTATATTCACCGACCAGCAGTATTTCAAAGTAACGAAGTCGGGATCATTATATTCGACAACATTCGACATTCGTCCAACTAGTGGTATCTTTACTTCGGGGAAACAATACAATATCCTGGACTATACAGATAAATAATGCCCTCGGATATACCGTGGTCCCGTAGATTTACTTGAGAGTTTTTGCTAATAAATTGCTGGAAAACCTTTATGCAACATTAAAAAAGTAAATAATCCCGTAACTCCTACAATTTTTCGACTGCCATGTTTACCTAGAAGGCTCCCATACATGTTTACTTGAGTATCGGGAGTCACTTAAAATGGACTCTTATACAGCGGCTGCCTTAGGCAACCGGACCTAGACCACCAGCTGTCAACCTTATTCTGCATATGAGATATTTGTTCATTTAGTTGCAGGTATTCCTTGTAATCTTTTCTTCGTATTCGGGTGAACGCACCTTAAATATTCTCCATTTTAAGATGCCAAATTATGGTAGGGTCTGATCATCTGAAATGACCAATATAATCAATATTTCGCTACTAAAGTCTTGTTAAGAATTTGGTTTTCAATTATTTACCTACTTTTTAAATTTATACAATCTGAGTAACATTCGTAAACAATAGTGACGTTCGTTACTCATGTTTTGAAAACAACTTTAAAAATACTGTTCGAAGCACCGTTTTATTACTTTTATCTGATGTATAGTATTTCCATTCTCGTAAGGAATTAAATATTCGCATTAAGACGGAAATGTTGTGCGAAATTCTTATTGTTGAATTCTCAAGGCTTAGTTGGGGAACCAGGATCTGACACGTTTGTTTTCCATAAATACCAGGAAATGCAAGTAAAGGAAGTAAAAAAGGCCCTGAACAATCATATGAAAGAAGTTGCGCTCAGGCAGAAAGAAGTCACGTCTATTGTAAGTAAAACGTAGGACTTGTTATGGTTCATGGCATAACAATAATAATTCTATCAGCCCACGTCACGCCCCAGTCCATAACCACAACCATAATAATAAAACGAATTTTTCCTTTATTTAGTTCAGACTTTCGTAGGGAGAAGCTTGCATGAAAGTCTAGTTGAGCTACATAAAGTATCCCTGTTAAAAATAATGACATTTTTAAGAAATTTTTCGGATTTTCCTGATGTATTATATATTAATTAACTAATTTATAAGATATTTTTTCTCCAGACAGCATATTTATGCAGCTTATTATTTGAACTTGTGAATTTTGTTACATACTTTACAACATCTGAAAATTGTATCTTAGTAAAATATAATCGCGGACGTGCTTAAGAGTCCACAACTAATAGGGGTAGTCATGAAACAGATTAATCTAGCGTTGGCAGACCATTCCAAGAACACGTTTTTGGAATGCTGCTTATGAGAAGTTATAAATAATAAAATTAAGAGTTAATTACATTCTGTAAGCTGTACTGAAGCCATGTAATTTTTGATAAATGTTCTATCAAGGACGGACAACTGGAACAGAAAAGATCTGAACGACATAGCGTCCTGAAAGCTTGCAAGGTAAACTTAACAAAGACGGTGATTGCGATCGTGACTATGAAAATAATGATGATCGTGACCATAATCTGGATGGTGATGATCAGTGGTGACGAACCTTCAATGATGATGGTGATGATCACGATGCTGTTGATGTTGAAATTTAGTACTACATTGAAAATATTTTGCGACAGTTTTGTAATATTTGTTCAATTATTTGCAGTTGGACAATATCGCTCTGCCTTTTAAAAAGGGTAGCATGGATGACATAGAACTGGTAAGAACATGTATACCTTGTCATAAATTCTTTCAGATGTTCTTTTCTCGCAATTATCTGGACGTTGCTGGATCGCATAATCGCTGTTCGAGAAAAAATGACTCGACTTAACATAACAAAATAACAACGGAATTTTTTTCTTAATACTGAGAATCTGTAAATAATATATGCAGTATGAACGGTTGAACTGTATAGGGATTTACAAGTTGAGTCGCAGGAAATCCCATTCAAGTCGAACTCGAATGCTTTATATCAGAGAGTTTACGAAAGCTAGAACGCGGACGCCAATAAACGAAGTTCTTTAAATTTTACGACCGTAAAATAAACCGCATATGATTATCCCAGGATGTTCTTTTACTTCCTGGTAAACGATTCCTAGTATTTCTAGCTGGTCAGTTGACGTTTTTAGTTAAATACAGCCCAAAGCTCTGCGTGTTTTTAGAACTGATATCGTCTTTAAAACGTGGAAATACTCATCCTAACATCTTGGGTAAAGCCAGAACGACGTGAAGAATAGTGTAAGGACTATTTGAGGGATACGAAATATTTGAGTCAAGGAAATCAAATTTAATTTAATATAATGCAGACTTTTTATCAGAAAGTCTATGTCGTATAAACGATTTTCCGTAGGATTCAGCAAGGGAAAAAAAAAACAATATACATATATATATATATATATATATATATGTATATTGTAAATATTGTAGGTGACTGTAAATAACAGTTACTTTCATCCTGATCATCAGCACTACACTGATGAGGCCCATAAGGCCGAAACGGTT
>JBAHVQ010232084.1:0-10181 GCA_036872915.1 Nanipora kamurai
GTTCTCATATTGAAATGCCTGTAGCTTGTTAATTATCAAGAGAATTTGAGTAAAATGTGTGTAGCAGTTTTTTGTTGTCATAATGCTGCTTCCATGTTGAATAAGTTCAAGTAATTTTGATAATGGAGTTATTCATTATTTGGACCTATATTTTTACTTTTCATGCTATGACCAATTGACAACTTATGATTGTGCTAATAAAGTCTGTCTGACATTATATTGACCAAATTCTCTCTGACATCCTTTTGTTACTATTTTGTTGAGATTATTTTGAAATGGAAAATCACGCATTTGAAAGACTTAGCTACAACTCTGCTTTATAATTAAATAAATTTCAGGTGCCAAACAAAAATTGCAGAAACTTAAAAATTTGTCCTAGTTGTGGATAATACATCTGTTTATACACTTGGCATACTTGTCTATAGAATCACGAAAAAGGATAATGTGAAACTGTCAAATTTTTGTTGTAAATTTGTAAAATATGTCCCAAATCTTACATTTGAATATAAGCTACTATCATAGCATGATTGTATGGAAATAAAGTGATATATCTTTATTTCTTCCCACGGAGAAAGTCGTAAATATTGTGTCATCTAAGAGCTTTGGATTGAGCAAGAAATGTTGACTGCATGTCAACATTAGCTGATAATTTTTACATGAAAAAACCGTTTCACCAGACAATCGAAGAGGCAATGTCACTCCTGGAAGAAATCATTAACGTGACATGAGTAGCAGATGCAGAAACGAATACGATTGTAGAAAAATCAGCAATGAATTCCACTGGACGTCATTAGACTTCTTATGTCCGTATACTGTACATGCCGGTTTCTACTGACCATTTGTAATTCAAAGTTTCAACAACTACGATACTATACATAGCCTTTGTCTTACTTCTTTTGCAATAAATTTATCTAGATTGCCTTTCTGCAGTACCATTCACTTTGTACACGGTGTATAAAGCATGTAAACTACAGTAGTCCTGACTTACCTTATTGATTGGGTATTATAGCGTTAACGTTCATGCTTAAAAACTTCATGATCGAGCGAGAGGTCCTCACTAGAAAATTATATTGCCCGCGATCTTTGAGTACAGACCGAGATGCAAAACGTCGAGGTCTGTCTAAAAGACCAAGGGCAGTATAATTTCCTAGTAAGGACCGACCAGCGAAGTCATTAAGGTTTTTATTATTTGACTTGCTTCACGAGAGGTCTATCAACGCATTTTTTGCCAGCAATATGTCAACTGTTGGTTAAGTATATCCTCGATGTTTCTTTTTTCATTTTTCTCAGCCAAAATGGACTGAAATGTGTTCAAGTCAAACTTTGTTTTTGTGATAATACTTGGTGTTTTCTTTCCGTTTACGAAATCTTGAATTGTCGATTTTTCGTCGTCGTCAAAGTCACTCCTGCCAGTTCTGAAAGCATATGAAAAGCTTTAATGTTAAAAATTCAGGCGGACGGTCTTCGTCTAAAGAGTCTATCTCCGCTAGGTCGTACTTAAATCGTCTCCGAAATTCATTTTAGCTGGAAACCAGTATCTTTTTGCTTACATTTCCAACATTTTTAAAGCTTTTTTTGTCTCAGAGAACATTTGTCTATTCCCGATAAAGACCGGTCTTTACCGGTTTGTTAAGACCGCTCAGGAGCCAGTCAAATTGCAGAAAAAAACATAATAGATCGCTCACGAAGCAAGCCTAATACGTCTTTATTATTAAACAAGCCTAATAAGTCTTTATTATTGAACGTCCCAAATACACCTTAACGATGTTCTCGTGATACTGTAACAATTCCATTGACGTGATTGACTTCACATATATATGTTATTATCGTTAATGAATAAGCAAGTGACCATGATGAAAATACATTTAATGAATCACACAACACGTAAACTGACGGTATAGTCAAGTATTGACGGTAATACCACTTGATTGAATCATTGAGTGGAAGAATGAACAACTTTATTCAAAACGGATAACGCATGATAGGGATTGATAAACTACAGTGGCAGTTCTTTCAGTTTGGTTGATGTAGGTCAAAAAATATAATAAGAACAAGCGCAAAGTCTGATCGGGCAACTACAGCCAGGAGTGTTGCAGCTTGAGAAAGAATTAACCTGCTTTTAAGTTCGTTGATCAAAGTTTATGCTGGCACGCTGGCCTTCGTCGTATCAGATGCTGAGAGAAGAGTTGCGAGCTAAGTTAATGAAAGACTGTAAAACAATCGTTGGCACAGGTTATCTAAAACTCAAGAGTCTGCTTAAGAAGTTGACTCAGTTATGCCATATCCGATCACGGAACGTGTCATGTGCATTGCAATATGCCACGAAGTTTCCTTGCGATAACGATTTTTATTGTTGATGAAACGTGAACGTGGGGTAACCTGGACATTGCCGCAATTTGATCGGCTGTAGCTGTGGGCGATTTTTTGCGATATCTGACCACAGTGAGACAGCGCTATTTTTCGCCGTCATATTGATTCTAATTTTCCATTTAAACTTTTTAAAAACGTTTTTGGATAAAAATAGACTTGCACCAATGTTACCACAACAAAAGCAAACTTTATTACCACACTGAATCAGAGAATAAAACATCTACTGTATAGTCGCTGAGGTGGACGACAGAGCAACGGAAGCAAGCAAAACAAACAAAAAAAATAACAAGCGGAATAAAAAAATAGATATTTTATTTACCGTCATACAATATATTTCATTCTTCGTACGTTTTCTTTGGTCGTTAGCCATGATCTATGAAAGAACAGACGCACGGATGATGTCACTAAAACAGTGAACCAATCCCAACACTCGACGTATTCATCATGAGCCAATGACGTTATTTCATTTGTAGAGATCATGGATCATGTCAATGAGCTGTTTTGGAGTTTTTTAATGTCCGAAAATTCCCCGAAGCCTTTCAACCATCATTTCATTTATTTTTGTTCTGTTGTTTTATAAGTTTATTGTATATAACAAATAGATTTCATTTTTCCGTGGTCGGTTCTTACCACATTGTTTCCGTTGTGTTACCATGTTGTGACGTCATTTGCGCATCTATAGCTAAACAGACAACAAAAAAATGAAGCCTGTTGCTAAGTCTTGATCATTTCGTATTGAAAGATATTTTATTTCGGTCTTAATGACAACCCTCGGGCTGCTTTTGAGACCTCGAAAAATTATTTTTCTAATATGGACCTTCTAACCAATAAATAACAGACATCTATTATAAGCGCACGTTATTTCGACAAGTCGAAATAAACGTTATAGGAAAGAACAAATATCCAGACAACCTCAGGCTTACGACGGATGACTAAATTTGTCATAGGGAGATATCTTGCCATGAAAGTGTTAAAACGTCTGCTAGATTTTATTATTTTTATACCTGAGCACCGTCTAATCACTGTGATTTTTCTTGTAGTTCAACTGTTTGTTCGTTGTGCCTTCCAAATCCGCAGTATCTGATGTCAACACACATGGCTTATGTAAAGTGGTGTGGCATGGTACTATGTTTTTTTTTCATTTATCCTCAGAAAGCTGATGGTGAAAAAGGTAAATATAAAACCATAATGAACTTATTGTTTATTAAAAGAAACTGAAAAAGGTTACGTGTGAAGGCCATGTTCTTGAGGCTAAACCTACCACAGAAGGACTTGACGGTTGAAAGCCATTGTCCAGCAAGACATCTTTTAAGCTATCCCTTGAAATAGCACTGTTAGTTAACCTAACTCCATCAATTATACTAAAACAACTTGGGGGCGATGGCATGACAGCACACAGGTCTCAGTAGTGTTAAGGAACTCCTACTTTGTTGGCAATTTTATGCTTCCATATTTCGGTTCTATTCACTTCAGTTTGTACTGCGCTGAAGACATACTTACATGTACCATCTTAGATTAGGATAGAAGCAACTTCTCCATAACATATTTGTATATTTAAATTGGATGAATTAAATCTTTATGCGGCAGTTTATTATTTTTATTTACTCGATTTATTTTCATTTACCAAAACGACGGAAGAATTACGTTTTTAAAATTACGTTCATGAGATATTTGAGGCTAAATTTTGGAAAACTCAAACAGTGGTTATTAAAACAGAACCGAATGCCCCGTTAGCAGTTTAAACGATGCATAAAAAGTCACAAGTTTTAAAAACTGCCGAAACTGAAAGCAGAAGGTGCTAACGTTACAAGTGAAGGCCCCTGATTGACGTTTAAAGTGATAGCAAATTACCAGTCATCATTTACATCTCATTAATAACCTTGTTTTTAATTTTCGCGTTTGATTGGATAATTATACGGTCACATGACTCTTTCAAATATAAAAAGCCTGACCTAATTTCTAATTTACTGTACCTTTCACTCTCTGACAAAAGACCCATACTGTATGGATAAAAAACTCATGTCATCCCACATGGCGAACAAAAATAATTCGTATTTTAGCCTATGAAATACATTCGTCAGTCCCGCCAAAATTTGTCACGAACAAAATTAAAATGTCTAATAACCTACTCCTTGTATTTTGAGCGCAAGATTCACGACTTTTTCTCATAGATTAAGAAATCCTTCTATAATCCCTGATCATCTATAGATTTGACCTATTTGTCCAAGTTAATATAGATTTTGAAACTCGAAACTTTAGTTAAATTACTACCCTGTGTGGGATCTTTGGCTTTATATAACCGTATGTGCTATTTTTAGAGAGCTGAGGTCCCCTGTGGAGTCCCCTGCTTAGTAAACTATATCGACTTTAACGTAAAATTTAAACTTAAAATTTTTGCGCTTATTTTCGTACAATGTATATTTCCTACTTTTCTATATTCACTTGTGTTGTAATTTGTTATTTTTACTAGGTATCTTGATAAATGGCACAACATACCCTTGGTTTTATAGGTCATTCCTGCTAGGCGGTACTGGCGACAATGTAAGTTTGATTGATTGATTCATTTAAATTTCTTTATCCACGGTAAACCTTGTCAACTAAAAGTTGTTTTTCACAGGAGCGCATACAAATAATTACTTTGCAGAAAAAACAAATTTCTAAATAACAAAAATATTTACAAACTATTTTACAATATACAAGAAATTTACAAGAAGCATCGTTTTTCGTGACTTTTTGTAATTATATATAGTGTGTGTAACAGTTTGAAATAAAATTGTTTTCTGATTCTAGATCTTAGCACCCACATAACTAAAGCTTCTTTTCACAGAATTACTATTTGGTTTAGACAGCATTAGTGGCCTGTTATTACTTCTTTAATTATAATTAGCATTATTGAATATTTTAAACATTTCACTTGTTATATCTCGGCAACTACGATCGTCACATTTTGCACAATAATTTGTTTCAAATGTTTTCCAGCCTAACTTTCCTAAAACTTCCGGTGAACGTACATCGTAGGCATCTTCGTCGCTGGCATCTCCATCGTAGATCTCTTTCATTTCTTTGCGATGATAAAATTAGAATGGTATGGCTTTACCTTAAAACGATATAAAAGTAGAATGCTGAGTTTGCACAAAGATAGCTAGATCTAGCTACGATGAAGATCGACATTTCAAAATGAAAACGTATGTTTTAACGTTACATCATAAAACCTCATTTCTTTCCCTTGACTACATGATTGACTTCAAAAAAAATTTCAAGAGCTGTTGACAGGAAGTAAAGTTTTCGCAAATTGTGACGATGAAAACGAAAACAATTTTAGCATTCATTTTTCATGGGAAGTCCGATAATTATTTTGGAACTTCAAATAATTTGTTATACAGTCCCTACAGTCAAATAATTCAAATAATTTCATTAACTTCAAATAATTTAACATAGCCCATACGCTAGTATTTCATCAATTAGTTATCACCGACTAAGCTTTGCAGTGCTATCTTTAGGGGTCCTTGTATTATTTTCATTACCAGGTACTAGAGACAATTTATGACAGGGATAATTTGACCTGTCGCTATGCTAATGAAAATCAAATGTATATGATGAAACTGCTAATACAAATAAAACTTGAACCATTGTTTTGGGATATTTAAACAAAATAATTGCAGTTTTTTACCGAAATATGGAACTAACATTAAGGTAGATAGATAGTAATTAAATGTATAGATGAAGACATCAACAATCGACGAAGGTTTTACGATGTCGGATTGCGTGTGCTTTGGCAAGGAAGCAAAGAAATTTGTCCTTTTGGTAAGATGGGTTAAAGAATCCATACAGCAAATAAGAAGCAGGAAAGGGTTAAAAGTTTTCTTTACAAAATATGATTAGAAATTACTGTGAATAAAACTTTCTGCAAAAGTGAAACATTTCCACTTTTCACGATTGACGTGCGAACAAATTTGATGTCGAGGAAATACGTAGTACCGACAAGTACGCTCGCAATTCAAATATGTTTATAACCCTTTCGACACTACTTTGTAAAGTTCTACCATTTATAAATACCCATAATTTATGCACTGGGTCATCACATAGATTATTAAGTCTCTTATTTCTGGTAATGTCCGCGTGTCGAGCAGAGTCGTTTTGCACTTTTTACGTATAAATGCCTGGATTAACATATGGATAAGAAGTTAAATTCGGAGAAATATGTTGAGGAAGGCATTTAAAAAAAATTAATAGAAAATAAAATAAGATAAAGTGGAAACGAAAAAATAAAGCAAAAATGTCATGTTTTTCTTATCAAAAGTTTTCACAACTCTCTTGCTCATTATATTTTTAGTGGAGAGTAGACGGTGATACAATTTATACGGAGTCGCCCAACGATAACCATTTTGACGCCGTGTTTCTCTCACACCTTCTCAAATATGAAAGTCCATCAAGGCAAATATACGTTGATGTGAACGCTTCCTTAGAAAGCTGTTTTAAATCTGCCTTGTGTAACCTAGAAATTTATGCCAACTATAGAGGTCGTCCGTCCTTTCCAACAGGTAATATTGCGAAACAAAGGAAGTATTTTCAGGAAGAGTTTGTTGCTGTTGACAATGTAACTGTAGGTGTGGGTAAAACCGAATATAAAACCTTCTCACTTAACCATCGTGGGCCTAATGTAACACTTGGAATCAGAGCAAGAAAATCGTCGTGGCGTATCTACTACATGAAGATATATTATTATTATTGTGAAAAAACAGTCATCAACAACATCCAGTTACTTAATTCAACTTCCCCAGTAAATGGAAGCGAAATCATAATTGTAAATTGCTCGGCAAATTCCTTACCCTCAAAAAAGTTAACAGACATCAAAGTAACTTGTCACAGTAATGGAACGTGGGAAGTAAACAATGGCGCTTATTGTTCCTGTTTAAAAGGATTCCAGCCTGAAGGATCAAAAGGATGCTTACGTGAGTACAAATATCTTTATCATTTCGATGGGCTGTTAACTCAATAATCATATAAAACTGATCTACACAGTGCAATTACCGCAAACTACTTTTCGTCCTGATGCTTAAAATTCTGTCTGAAGAGTCTTTAGAAAGTGTTGTAATGATCTCGAGAGAATAGTTCTTAGGAATAGGTCATTTGGGAAGGTAACCGCAATCATGTGTTTCTTGGTCAATTAAGTTCTTTTCAAGTAATTTTTGTTGGTTTAGTTGACCACTCCAGAAACCTTGGGCTGAAACTGGGGTAGCCTGAGCACGAATGCTGCTTGGCAAGGCTTTCAGAGACCATTTGGGCGGACGTAAGGAATTTAAGATGTTATGTAGAAGGATGTTATGATGAAGGTTAAGGACCAGTGGCATAGAATCGGGACGTATCGAGACATTAGTATGACATGTAAAGCCGAGTCCTATGTTATCAGAATATGGTATGAAGCAATCAACATTCTCAAGGATTTTGAACGCAAGAAATAATCAGCGATATTCAAAATACGACGCCAAAATGGACGCCATTTTAATGATTTTTCCACCCAAAATATCCACTGACCTCCATATAACTGGACCTCTGGAAACCTCTGGAAAATGCCCTCAAAAGTCCGCCATCTTGGTAGGTCATAAGCCCTCCTCAACCAATCACATGCAAGATGTGTTTCATGAGCTGGAAAGGTGGCATGGGAGCAAACTCAAAAGGAAAGCGAGTTTAAGGAGTTGAAAGCATTTTGAATGGTAAAAACATTTGTCTGAAAACCAAAAATTTGACGAAGTTCGGATATCTTTTACAAGTTTCCCATCGGAAGATAATTCTGAATGTTTTTATGTGGTATTACTCGTCGGATGACTCACCAAGATGGCGCTGGTTAATTGCGGATACTTCTGACAATACAAAAGTATCAGAGACCTGCAATCCAGTTATATAGAGGTCAGTGAAAATATTCCAGAATGCTTACCACGTCAGACCTGGACTCAGTCTCCCCGACGTTTCTCTAGTGGCGAATTAGTTATGAACATTACGTTGTTGAAGAACTTTCACGTGCAATTTTCCGGTAACCTACCACAAATTTTTATCGAATGTTTTAATCATGTAATCTTCCTGTTTTGCAATTTTTAAGAGAAACTTTAGCGTAGAAATCTGTGTAGAAATCTCTCGAAAGCCAAAAATATTTACACCACAGCTTTTGATTAAACTTTTATAAAAATTGCAGATTCTTTTAAATTGATATATTAAACAAAAGAGATGGATCATCGGCTTCAATTACAAGTTACAGGGATTTTTAAACATATTATAAGCATATTAGGAGCTGTTATGCTAGAAATATGTGCACCCCGCAATTCCACAACCGAGATTCCATCATATCATTTGAATAACGTGTACTTGACAAATCGTCCTAATTATTTAATGTGGTCATAAAGCAATGACAAATAACAGTTACAACGAAAAAGTGGTTCAGAATCGGCATGTGGCAAAGAAAGTGATCAATAACAACAAGAAAATTGTCAAAAAACCCCGCATCGTATGTAAATTTGAACTATTTGCTCAATTAAACTTATAAAGAAAACCAAAAGAACAAAAATCATCCGAGGGCAAGCTTTGGCTGGTAAAGAACAAAAAGAAATATTTGAGGAGAAGAAGCCAGAGCCATAGAGAGATATGAAAGTACATAGACCATTCGGCCACTGATACCTTACCGTGAAGATTGGAGAATTTTATGTATTTAAACTGCAAGCCACTATATTTATGTCTACCACTTCCTCTCTCTCCATTTTTTTTAAACGAAAACTGGTAGGAAAAATTACCTGTAAAGCTTAGCAAATGCTGACAACGCCCTAATCAAAAGTTCGGGTAGTTGCGGGCTTGCGATCAATTGTGTAGTTTTCCAATAACGCTTCATCACGTCCATATTTACAAACGATTTTGTTTAAACAGGATGCCGACGCGATACTTCAGGTTATTAAAAGGATTATTTCCAGAGATTTCTATGTCTTATTTATTATTTAAAACAATCCTTTTGGATCTTTATCTTCGTGAATCCTCACTTCCCTAGACGTTGTTGAAAATTTTCATAACTAATATCAAAGACATCAAACGCAGTAAATCATCCAGTTGTTCGACCAAAAAAAAGTACAAATTCTGAGCTTTAAGCCTACCATTGTTTGGATAGCAAAATACAGTAACGCTTAACAGTTTCAAACTGCAATATCGGTGACAAACCAAAACAAGATATTCAGCATGTTTATCTTAAGACCACAGCCTTAGCCCTACGGTTATCGATTCCTTTATAACAAAGCCGAAAATTTTAATTTGACGAACCTAGGCTGCCCCTTCGCCTTTCCGAAAACTATTCAAAACCATAACAAATTGTAAATTTGAAATGTCGTTAGAAACGATTTCGGACAGGTGGTTATTTTTTAAAAATTGAAATGTAGCATCAGGAAATGGCTCTGCGACTTGTTATCAGGACCCTACCTTGTGATTTGGTTTTTTCTGAATAGTATTAGTTCTAAATAAAAGTTACAATGGAGCAAAGCAATGATAATTAACACGTAAGAAAGAATAATGGAGACGTAGAAGATAGATCAAAATAAAAAGAGTGGCACCGAACCAATGTTGCTATCTAAAGATGGTTTGAGTTTACTTATAGGTAAGCTTTCACGTAAAAGTAATTCGGATTCAAAGGAGCAACAGGAAATGATTTTAAAGTCATTGGAGGAGATAGGGTGTCCAGTAGCTAAATGGTGTGATAGAATAGCAGTGGGAGGAGGATTTTTTCGTTTTTTGCCAGTAAGGGCCGAGATTCCCATGTGGTCTGAGACGCGCGTGTGGAG
>JBAHVQ010232095.1:0-10179 GCA_036872915.1 Nanipora kamurai
ATGTATGTTTGTTTGTATGTATGTATGTATGTATGTATGTATGTATGTATGTATGTATGTATGTATGTATGTATGTATGTTAGTATGCATAATATTATGTATGTATATTAACAGTAAGTAAATTTTGATAATGTATGATAGTGTACCTACAAGACAAATATTGAAGTGAATGTATTCTAAATGTCAAATTGAGCTGCTGCAAAAGGATTTGGGTACAGAGGCCAATAGAAATATGAAACAAGAATGTCTGGTGTGAAGACAAATACATGTATATTAGGTAAACTGAAGTAGAACCAAATGTGAAGAAGGACAACGACCCACAATTTTGTTTAATGAAGGGATGTGTCATTTCCTTCATGAAAAAAAGAGTTATTCTCCATATGTCAACCTACATCAGACATCTGCTGAAGTTGTTTATGGCAGCAAAACTGGTAAAGTGGGATCTTGTAAATATGCTGCAGTACTGTTATTTCAAATTATTGACTTTTATAATTTTTAATTACCGGTACTGTTTTTTTCCCACGTGAATCCTTTCTCGTTTGATGTCTTCTCAAATGTAACATCTTCATATAAAATGCTTAAGTTCATGTATGTTGACATAAACATTATAACTCACTTCCAATTCATAGAAGCATTGACACATGACTTGATTACATAAGATAATTGTTCATTTTCCTCTGCGATATTTGGTTTAACAGCAACTTTCTCACATATTTCTTTTTTAAGAACTGGTATCCCTTTTTCTTACTTCTGTAGGCACATGTAGGATTTCCACTGGCTTTTGTGTCGGTACCCTAGTGCTTTCTTAGTACAAAGTAGGTAAAACATGAGAGTAATTTTAAGTCTCTTGTCCACTGGTGAACTACAACGTTGTAGTAATTTGTCTGGTCCCCATATTAATACTAGAATTCATATACTATATGTTATAATTAGATAATCTGATATTTGCCATACAGTATATGTAATTGATTACAATATGTGCAACTTTAATGTTTACTATATATTCATTTCAATATTGTACTGCAGGCACGCTATCCTAATTTACCAAAAATTGAACTTCCTGTTGTACAATTATTGTTTGTGAAGTTACGTTATTCCTGATAAAACTGTTGGAATTCCAAAGAAATGTACAGTATATTGTCAGATGCTTAATTTCTACTGTCCACTGACGATATTGATCTTCATAAACAAAGTTTAAGTTTTGTAGGTTTAAGGACTCGACATGTACTCTGTAAAACTAGGGTCTATTTATATTCTATAGTGATTAATATAAAAAATTCTATATTTTTAATCTAAAATAAAACAAACCTACTATTTTTATGGTATTTTGGGTTGAGTATTCTAACCAACTGGCACAAACAGGCGAATAACCAAAACAGCGGCAGAACCAGGCGAAAGTTCTCTGTAATTGTAGCTATTATAAAATACCTGGTTTTCTGTTCATAAAACATGTTTATTTTCGCACCAAAAGGCAAAAAAGATTACGTCTTCCGGCGTATGTTTACCGAACAAAGTGTCCGACTCCCTGACAAATTTGCGAGTTTTTACCGCTAAAAAATGCAATTTAAGGTGTTTGCAAATATAAAACAACAAGATCTATTGTTCGAAGCGTGTTGACTGCTTCGTTCACCTTCGAATGATTTTCTCGACATTAACTCCAGTGATTTTCGTGGCCTTGCCAGAGTATTCAACCAAAGCCTTCCTAGTTCATTTAGGAATATTGAGATTTACTGCCGACGAATAGATGTCGACAAAAATCAATTTAGGTTCATTTTAAAAAATGCTCGGTTCGCGGCGTCCATTTCAACTGGCCGGATTCAAAACATTGAACTCTAAAAAGTCTTTTTAGACTTCACTGATGCGAAGTGATACTAAACTACCACAATACATTGCGGTTTTTGCTATAATGCAAAAGTTCCACTGGCAATTTTCCCATGATCCCCTTAATGACTAAATTTTTTCTTTTCTTCTTTGTTCTCTCTTTGTTTTTTAATTTGTTCTTTTATTGTGATGTTCTTTTGTTATCAGACACTGGGCGTTAACGGGTTTGAAAATCTGCCGATTTTCAAGCACTCTTTCAAAGGGTCAAGCAGTTTTTCAACCTTTTAGTAGAGATCGTGAAGCTCCAAATAAATGAGAGGAAATGCTTAACCCTCATCACCACCTTTTACATTTTATTCTTACTATCACTAATTTATTTCGATAAAGCAGGAGGGATCTCCAGGGGTTTAACTCATTTTTGTCCGAGAACATTGTAAAAAATGAGTCAAAAGCGTTTGCTTGACTTCATGTCACGGTTCGTTGCATATATTACGCGTGCCAAAAACCACTTTTCTGACTCAATTTTTGACCCAGATTTTAGCAAAACTTTGTTTGATTGTGAAAGTGGATCAAAATAACAAAATTTTTTATTGGTGGTGTTGGACAAAATAGAATTAAGGGTAAGGAGGTTTATAGGAAACTTTCACAACTTCCACTTTTCTCGCTTTTGATTTGTCTCTATTTCAAAATGTCTTTATGCAGTGTGAATTGTGTTAAAAACCATAAACGGACATATAGCTGCTCGGGAAAACGGAACAAAACCAAATATGTTATGAAGAGTGAATATGATGAGAAACACCTTCTGGACGGTAAACACTTATTTTCATTTTTTTTGTTTTTGTGGTTTTTTTCAAAAAGTGATTTACGGGACCTTAATGACAACCTAACCTTCCCGGGACTCTAAACAAAACTTTGCTATGGGGCCCCTCCCTGACTTGCGTGAAGCATTTCAAACACATTAACTCCCTAGCGCTGGCGTAGTGCTCCCTAATGCCCTAGTGTTGTCAATGTGGGCATATCCGGGCTACAGAAGCGTTATGCAAATAAGATACATGATCACATCAAATCAATGAAGCAGCATCTTTACAAAGTCTAAAATTGGCTACAGTAGAACCTCCACTTTGGGACACCTGCATTTAGGGGACACAAACTTCTGTCCGGAAATTCTACTACATAATCTTTGCATCTATTACCTCTAATAAAGGGACACCTCTATTAAGTGGACGGGGACACTTTTTGAGGTCACAGAATGATATTTGAGCCACCACTACGGGGACAATTAATCTGCTAATGTGCGTTCTAATAGACATTACTGTTACTTGACCAACCACAAAAGAGGGTTGATAAGATTGTTGTACTAGAATCTCAAGTGATGATAGCTTTAAAAGCTTGAGCTTTTGCTGAATTCTAATTACTGTCAGCTGTATCTAAACGGAAACAACGGTAATTAAAACATGAACGCCAAAGATAACGTTTTGCAATTGTGAGATCAGTTCGACGTTTTATGTGACATTGATTGATTCACTAAAACATATCGAATAAAAACCTGTTACGTTTCCAAAGGAATTAACATTTAAATAAAATAAAACATGGTAAATAAAACATATTTTCATCAGCAGTATTCCTCCTTAGATGCAACCGACGGCAATGGATGATACATAACCGACAAGTCAACGCACACTTTAAATAGCCCAAGTTTGCTGTTGCACTGATAAATCATACATTTATGTTTGTGTAAAATGATAGCTGCAATCCAAGTCACGGAAACAGACATTTCTGTGTAAGTGGTTAATCACTAACATCAAAGGCCAGACCTCCATTCAGGGTACACCTCCATTAAGAGGACACATCACCTTGTCCCGAGGATGTCCCTTTAAAGAAGGTTCCACTGTATTTCCCAAATTATTTAAGATGTTGTACGTGGATTCGGGTCACCGAACTAACAACACAATTTATGTTGTATCGTTTATTTTACAGTCACAGTAACCGTTTGTCCAGCTCGATTGGATACCTCAATATAAAAAAAACATAACTTTATTTTATGGTGTGCCAGGTATTTTCAGTCCGCCAGCTAGTCATCACCAGTTTCAATGACTTTAGAAATTAGTGCATAACCAAACTTGAAATTGCTTCCCATTGCAGAAAACAAAGAACCACTACCTGGGGTCTAAGAGGTCTGGAAATTAGTGAGTTACTATAGTGATAACGATGACATCTTCTCTCCAGAGAATATTAACACATGACCATGGTTAATTTTAAATTTTTACAAAAGCAAACCTTTTCGACCAAGGTGGTCATCATCGTTAATGGTCGATAACGTTTCTTTAATGAAAATATTTAACTAATCATCTATGGTGATGTGTTAATACAGTGACAATGTAACCGAAGCAATGTTTTATGAAAATTTGAGGTCAGAGTGCTTAAATTATTGAAAATACTGGTTGCCCTTCGGGCAGCCACAAGTATAAATCTAGTTGCCCGAGAAGAAAATTAGTTACCCTTGCAATATCCGATAATTTTTAATAACTACTGTATTCTGACAAAAAACTGAACAATTAATTTTCGATTTATTAGGTGTGTACATGTATACGAGTTAATAAAATACTTGAGTAAATCTTACAGATATCCAAATTTTAAATTGCTCGGCAGGCAAGCCTTTAGTAATTTTCCTTGCACGAAATAAGTTTTGGTTGTCCCGTTACTAGCGATTTTTTGTGCCTAGGAGCTGTGAAAGTGTAACGTCATTAAATAAAATACCATCATTAAATGGCTGAGCTTGTTTTTCGATCCATACGCTAAATTATAAATGCTGGTTGGTTGTTGAAAGGTTCAATATTCAACGATATTTGAACCTCCAGGTCCAGTACATTTTTGTTACCCCGCAAGTTTTGGCGGTAAAATTTCTAAATTGAATTTTAATGAAAATTAGAGAGCAATAGGAATATAAATAAATCAAAATACTAAAATGTACTTCAAAATTAGTGATAGTATCACAAAGCTGTTTGTATAAAACAACTGCAAATGAAATTTCAGGGAACCAAACAAACAGGTTGCGAGTTGCGGTAAACAACAACGTCTGATGACAAAGACACAGTAAGAAATAAACGAGAAAATCGACTAAAAGCCATATAATAAATTTCTTGTTAATCTCGTTTTCTTGGTGAATAAGTCTTTATTAAAGTTGATCTGCTCGCCACTGATAAATCACGATATTTTGCTCAACCTCGTCCAATAATTGTATAATATCTCAAGAACAAAGTGAAAAAATGTAAAATCGAATAATTTCAAGAGTTCTTTCGTATGCGAAAAACTTAATTTTCATTTTAAATACACTTTAAACCTCTTACGGTTTATTAAACAATTGGTAGCTCCCTGATTAAAACGTTTTTCCACAAAAATATTTGCATATCCGTGACCTCAAGAGTTCGTCTCTCTGGTAAATCCACAGATCCCCTCACAATCTTGATAGAAATATTTTATCGGTTCCCGTCCATTGATGTTGGGATTCGTGTCTCGCGGTTCTTCTCGCGTGTCATCTTTGAGATAAGTGATCGACGGTACGGCCTGTACAGTTATCGACCACCAATTTATGAATTTTGCAGTAAACCCATTGTGCATAAGATTTTAGTAGTTTCTCTCGAATCAATTTGATCGCGTTTGCTTGCGGAAACGTTCTCGCCAGAAAAACCGGTAAACGTTGTCAGACTGGCCCTGCTCACTCTCAAATTGATTTAATAATCAAAAAGGATCAACTAACGAAAATCGTCATACCGTGAAGGTTTGGTTATGTCACGTGCTGGTCCACAGGTTTACAAACGTACTAATTTTAAATCTTATGCAGCCATTAGATCATTTTAACCAACAACATAAATTTCCACTCATTTTGTCTCGGCCAGCATGGGTGCCTACCGTGATCCACCGGCTTCCCTGGTCACTAAATTCGATTTTTTTACACAATACAACATAAGAGCTGGGCTTTCATACCCATATAACTACGACGTTACGGTCAGCCATTTAAAGAAGATATGCGTCCCTGTTGGGTACCCTCTATAATAGTCGTTGCAAGCAAGAGGGTCGCACTGATGTTACTTTAAATATCTTCTAATTTTGATTTATCAACTGCTTACTTAGATTACAGATTTCTGGAAGAAGCTGCTCGAGTTGCAGATAATGCTCTCAGGGATCACCGAAGCAAACAAAAGTTTTTCTCTAAAAATGTTTGTATTTCTCAACAAACTAAATGTTGACCTTTTTACTGTTGAAATAGTGTAGTATGATCATATTTTTCTACTCAAGGTTGGATTTTTGCCTAAAACTATGGCTTGACAATTTTTTCATTACGGATATAAACCTTACGTACTCGTCGGTAGTGTTTTTTATAAGAAATATTATAACCGTTGCGTCTTTCACCTTGGAGACTACGGGCGTTGACTTCGAATTGGTCGTGTTGGTTGAGCTCTTCGAGTACTAACCAGGGGTTCTAAACATTGAGCCTCTTGCGATTTAAGAACTGGTCATTATTTACGGCTGGATCGAGGCCGAGGAGAAATGTTATCCAATTGAAAAATGTTGCTCACTCAGCCATTAATGTGGAAACACTAACATTTTCTTTACCCAACCTACAAAGTCAACAAAAAAATTTACCCAACCTAAGACCCACAGAGCAAAGTGCAAGGCAAAGGAGAGAGATATTACAGCCCAAGTTAAACTGACACACAATTGACCAAGCACGAGGTACAAGTTGTGATGAAATTCCAATTGACGTTTTGGTTGATGAAATCTAAATTGTTTTCACTTTGTAAGCACTTTGTTTGGATAGCATCATTTAAAAGTCATGAAAATTTTCTTTTACCTCACCTTTTGGAGAAGTGCGTTTTTTGCGCAACCCTTTTCTCTTCGGCCACAACCCGAACCATAAATAATAACCAGTCCTTTGCCAATCAGATTTTAGAGATCCAATGAATAATCTCGCGCGTTAGAAAAAAAACTTGTACTGAGTGTTTTTTTACAACATGGCAGAAGAACAACGTCTCAACGAAGACGAAAATTCTATTAATGAGATCGAAGAAAACACTAGTACACTGAAGTGTAGAATCGTAACTGATATGGCATGCAATCCTGATCTCTGGGATAGCAAATTGGCAGAATTTACCAACAATTGCAGGTAAAGAGAGAAGCAATGCTTCTGGCCATCGCCGAGAAGCACAGCACGACTGTAAACGAGCACAAAACGCTACTCCACAGCCTTCGGACGTCAATGACCCGCAAAGTAAAGCGTCTGCTAAAAGATTGCACATATAAGTCTAAAGGCCTTTTCATTTAGAAACCAGCTTCAAGTTCGGTGTTCGACGTTGCAGCAATTTATGAAACCTGTCATGCGACGGCGTTGGAAGCGACAGGTTTCACAAATTGTTGCATCGTGTAACGGTGGTTTTAGGAAATCGTTGGAATATTGTTTCTGAAAATGTTGTGATGTATACAGCAAGACGTAACATTAAGAACAATTTATTATACCTTTACTCCGAAATCTATGCTGGGCTTTAATATTTTTACAAGGCTACCCCCCCGCCTGGTCGGTGTCTGGATGGTGTTCCATCAGCAAAACTCAAATCCCAAAGTGTCTTAGCACCTTGAATAATCTGACTTACGCGATGCTTACGATTTGCAAAGTCAAATTGCGTACATAAATTATTCATTTCAGATTGGCTCAGAAGCAGTAGGTTGTGTATCCTAGAGCATAAATTTTGGAAAATTAAGACAACCATTTGCTGTGCACTGAGTGATAGTCTTCATATTTTCATTGTTATCTTCTAAGGCGAAACAATTACGAAGCAAAGCAGCGGAGAGAGGCGTTAATCTGAAGTTGATGCCAGTGGGCTTTAAGAAAAGAATGGAAAACACCACTTCCTACCGTCACCAGTAATTCTCTCTTTTTGTCCATGTAAATTCGTGGAACAGGCTTGGATATTGTTGGCTTGGATATTATCAACATCGGGTCCCTGAATACAAGGGAAGCTGTCGGATACCAGTGTCTGGGTTATTTTTTCCAATCGAGCCAGTTTTACTCACCATAATATACAAAAATACAGTAACCACCTCACGCCACAGTTTCTTGAATAAGAAACTATGCAATGTTCTATGAAAATAGCCGAGGAAACCATTTTGATGCTTTAAAAGGGAAAACTTGCAAATTAATTATTCGTGATTTCCCAACGTCAGTAATTTCAATCTCTACCACGATGTAAATGTAACGTGGAACGATTGTATTTAACTGTCAAAAATGTGTTTTTGCAAGCCTTTTTTTAAATTTTTTTTTTACTAAGACAACACAACCATAAAAAATAGGATGTCCTGCAAAAAATGTCTTGTCTCGTAAATTTCTTCTAAAACTGGAATCCTTTGTCCGACAGCTTCCAATTTCTTATATCCCAGTTGTTAGAAATATACTTTACTTAATTATTTTTTTTTTATAAATAATTGGTCCCCAGAACACCTCAGAATTAGCCTGAACTCTTTTATGGATGTTTTCTTTGATCTTTGGTAGGACAAAAATTATGCTTTGGATGGTGAAGTGGATATTTCCTCAAGCTGATTCTGAATTTGTGGAAAAAAGGTTTGTTTTTCTGTGGGTCAATCGGTGTAATAATTATTCGACAACATTTGACATTTATTTTCCAAATTTTTACCGTCCACCAACACTGTAGTAAATAGTTGTTTTATTGTAAACCACAGAAGTAAAACAGCAAGCTGATTTCTTTTTATCGTATGACAAAAATTAGCAAAAAGTCGAAGGAATTAATTCGTAATGGATTGCAGAAGTGAATATGTTAAGAGGTAAAAAAAACGTACATGTGAATATACACAGGTGCGCCAAATTTTGTTGCCTTTTAGTGCTGTGTGGCCCTACAGGTTGGTTTGAAAAATTCCTATTTACCGAAATGAGAAGGAAAGCCATTCTGGCTATCCCGAAGGACTTTCTGAGTAAGAGAAGCCGATCATTGCGCGACGAAGCCCTAAACAAACAGGAGTGTTAAATAGCCTTTTTTCGCAACCAGGTGAAGTATTAGTCATTTTTTAGATGTAGTGCTGCTCTGATTTCGTGGCCAGCAAAAGGTACATGCAAGTTGCTTAAAAACTTTTCTAACTAAAAAACAGAGTCACCGGATATTTCCCCTAGATTTAGGGGTCACCAAGTATCTCCCTGATAATTAAAACTAAAACAGGGTCACTGGGGTATCTCCCTTGAATTAAGGGTCACCAGATATCTCCCCAAGTTTACTGCTAAGACAGAGTCACCGGGTATCTCCGCTGAAATAAGGAATCACCGGATATCTCCCCAGAAATATAATGGCCGATATAAGACCATAAACCAAAACTATTTCCCCAAGAAAGATATGAGGTCACCGGGTATCTCCCTGAAAATTAATACTGAGCGGGGTCACCGGGTATCTCCCCTTATATAAGAGGTCATTGGATATCTCCCCAGAAATATAAAGAAGGTAAGAAAACGGCAGGAAACAAACTGAGAAAGAAAGGGAAAACAAGTAATGTTTTTGAACAGCTAGTAGAATCCTTTGTCTGGAAGTATTGACTATGAGATTAGTCAATACTGTGTTTTTACCCGGCCTTTCGACACTCACGTTGCTGTGTCTTCATCAGGGGTTAGAATCATCTGAAATCGCACCCGTATTTATAGCACCGCTAGCGTTTTCATGTTTTTTAATAAGGTGTTTGTATGCCTCTGGAAATAAATTCCCATCATCTCTATTCATGGCGTAGTCTGTGCTGTTAATATGCCACGCTTCCAAACAAATCCTTTGATGACAGTGGGGTTTACACGTGATAATAGAAGCATTGTTCCACTCGATTTTGTGGGATCTTTTGAAGCTATGGTTCGCTAGAGCTGAATTGGTTATCCGTTTTGTCGACAATGCGCTTTTGTGTTCTTTCAAGCGAGTTCCGAATTGTCGCTTCGTTTGTCCGATATAGACTTGTTCACAATCACGACAAGGAATGGAGTAAATTGCGCCTTTCATTTGTTCTTTTCCAACTTGTCTTTCGGAAATATTTACCCTAACGTTTTGTAAGGTTTAAGCGCCGTTTTTACTTTGTATTTACCTAAGATTCTTTTGATTGGTTCCGAAGTTGCTTTGACATATGGTATTACTGCAAAACCACTCGGATCCGTTTCGTTGTTAGCATTGTTAACGGAGAAATTTTTGTTTGATAAGTTCTCCAGAAATTTCTGCAGGTAGTTATTGTTCTTAAGAGTATTGGTAATACGTTGGGTAAAAACACAGTATTGACTAATCTCATAGTCAATACTTCCAGACAAAAGATTCTACTAGCTGTTCAAAA
>JBAHVQ010232106.1:0-10178 GCA_036872915.1 Nanipora kamurai
TCTATCTATCTATCTATCTATCTATCTATCTATCTATCTATCTATCTATCTATCTATCTATCTATCTATCTATATGTCTTATTAGACACTTTAGGTTGCAGTATGTGGAGATATCTTGCAAGACATGCAATGAAGTATCCTGCGATATTCAAGACCTTGCTTATACATGAAATTATAATTATAATATATTCGTGGCGCTAAGAGGTAGATCACAATACGGTAATCTTCAATTAACATGAATTTTTGGCATTTTTGCCCGCATAATCTCATAAGTTAAGCATTTAATAATAATCTAGCTACAAGCTCCATCACAATGCAGAAATCTTTCAATTTATCACGAATTTTTGACATTTACACTCGCATGCTCTCGTACGTTAAGAGTTTTGTGAAGGAAAAATTTTCGAGTATTGGTACTTTTAAGACCAAGCTGGGGCCATTTGCGAAAATGCAACTCCAGGAGCTTCTGGCTGGAAATTCAACCCAGGACACGCGGCGCGACTCAAGTGCATTGCTCGAACCAGTTCTTCTGCGTAGACTGTTCCCGGAAGAATGGACCCAACTTCTGAATGAATATGGCAAGTAATGCCGTTGAGCTATGTAGCGTATATTTGGAAAAATATTTGGTATCTATACTTTATATTGATTAAAGTTTAAGGGGAACGTAAGAGTTTCAGAAATTTTATTATAAGACTCGTCGGCATCAGTTATAATAATACAGTTAGGAATAGGTTACGAATGATCCACTGGATAGACTATTCAGATTTTGAACTGTCGACCTAAGGACGATCTTGTATCTGATTTAAAGCATACTAATTAGTTAACCATTTCTTTTGGGTTTTCCTCGAGAAATAAGATTGATAACGCATGTTGATAAAGGGTGTATTACAAGGGAAATTTGGGCGCATTTCACTCTGAAGAAGGACCTTCGCTCAAAAAGTTAGTATTTTCTAGCCTCACCTTCGGCAACGTATCTACATCCCTTAATACCTTTTTTATACGGAATTAAAGAAAGTTGATTAACGTGAGGAGCCACTTTGGTGAACACATTTGCGTCCACACAAACAATACATCATTGTTAAAGATACATCATTGTTTGAGGTTTGCAGCATAAATTCTATTTCACTTCAGTGGTGTAAGTTAACTGTTCATTTATTATTTTGCAGTATAAGTCGTCCCCAGATCGTAGGTATAATTCCTTCCCAACTTGTGAGGTTGACCACAAAAGTTGGTTTAAAGATTGCTAACGGAGCTTTAGTATGAAAATTTTGCACGACACTTAAGTTAATGAAATTTAAATGGTTAGCCAAAATACTATAACAAATAAAGTTTTGATGCTACTGCTTTGTTTTTAACAAAAGCAGAAAACCCAACTTTTTTTGGCCAAAAGCGTATCCTCTTCATAGTTTTTGTTTTTTCTCCGTATGCTTATCTTATCTGCTGGGGAACAACCAGTCTAACTGGCCCAGGTGAAAACTTTGTATAGGTTTCTTTCTTTATTCAAATTCCTGAAATCCTTATCTTCTTGACTTTTACCTTTGTAAATTCCTTTCCCCTAAACCCTCTCCTTACTCTAAATCCTTTCTTTCTAATCCTTCAGTAAATTTCTTTTTTCCATAATTGCTTTTTAAATTTTTAAATTTCTCCGTAGCTTCAGAAATCCCTACCTAGATTGTCTCTCCCCCTAAAATTCTTCATTGTTAAATATATCTTCTCGAATTTCTTGCCTGTGCAACTAACTTATTAACTTCTTTCTTTACTAACACCCGAACCAAAAATCCTGCATATCTTTCTAAATCATTTTCTGCCTAAATTATTTCCTACCCAAATATCTTCCTTCCCACGTTCTTTTCTAACCAAAACCCTTTCTTCATAGATCTCTCTTTCCCTAAATTCATCCTTTCTTAAATCTTTTGTATTCTTCCTAAAACAATCTTTCTAAATCTTTTTACCATCTTCCTAAATCTGTTATTCTATTGCGACGTAAATTCATGTGTTCATTCTCTCTCCGTCCCGTATTCCCTTTTCAACATTTCTGAATCATTTTCATAGCTAGGTTGGCAAGTTTCTCACCCCACTCAGTCTGGTTATGCCACAGCTAATCGTAATGTTGCTCCTAGCTTAACCTTTGAGCCAAAGTAAAATATTAAAAAGATTAATCCTGTTGCGAAAGAGTTAAAATTTCAAGCTCATCAATAAGCTTTACAAACGGTGCCAACATTGGTTAAAGTGTAGAAGATTGAGTCGGAGCTTTATGCCGGTTCAACTTTTAAATGCCTTTTTCAAGTGTTGTCATGGGAACACTCACGTGATCTAAAGTGAGCCAAAGTAAAACGGGCTATTGTGGAAATCCTGCTCTGAATAATTCGTGATAAAATTGCAGAATTTTTTAGCAATTCTATCCGCTAATTAATATCTTCTTTGGTAATACAATACAAACTCACATTAAGTCTAACACAACTCGCTTCATTGGGATAGAACAAATCTTTAAATATATACTTCATTGAAGAGAGTAACAAGTCCTCTCAGGCGAACCGTTTTGTTATAGTACACACAACACTTACATTTCGTTTTATGGTGCTTTGATTTTAAGGCTTTTCCCAGGATACTGCTCGTGAAGAGTAATACACCCAGAAATATCAGTAGTCTTCGAAAAGCCATTGTTAACTAGAAGGACTAAAGCAAGAAAACATAGCTCAAGGAACGAAGATAAAAATTTGTAGCAAGTTCTCCGTTAAATTTTTGAGTAGAATCAAGTATATATTGTTATCGTATAGTATTACTTCCAGTTAACCATGGTAATACCTAGGACACATTACCAGAAATATCATGCACTAAAATTGAATACGTAATGAATTGTTTTTGTATTCTACCAAGGACGTACAGTTAACATACCTTCTTTACGAAGTCTTTCCTTGTTAGAAAAAAAACTTCTAAATTTTCAAGGGAGAACCAGATTCGAACGAATGGTCAAGCAAACAATCGGTCGTATCTGATAATTTATTTATAGAAATTGCTATGATTTCGACTTCTAATCCGACAACAAACAGAGGAAAACTGGTGCTCTTTTTACAAAGTAAGCGTCCACCAGTTAACAAACAATTGAATATTGATGGGTTATTTACGATTTCCGTTTTCCGTTCTGGAGCTCTTGGTTAATATATATTTTCTTAAAACGTTATTAAACATGATTAAAGTTGGTCCACAGTAAGGAATTCATTGGCATCTCGCACTTATATGGTGTTAAATGAACAGCTTTGACGATATGATTATGAAGGCGCGATATTTGAAACTTTTATTGGATTGAAATTCATTCAGTTGGGCCAAAGCTGTAATCTTAAAATTACTATTCATTAAGCCGCGAATCGAATTTCTTACATTTTACAAATGCTAATTTTATAAAACTATGATATTCAAGTAGGTGCACTATTTTATGACACAACAGTGGTGGAGCCATCACGCTGTTGCTTTTTTTGTCATTATTTGCGGTTGAATGAAGTAATCAACGAACCATGACCATTTTTTCTAATCAGGTCAGGAATTAAAATTTAATTGAAGCACGTCATGCAGTAAGAATACCAGTTTTTTTACCAAAGTTGTTTCCGTGTACTATCTCGTTATTTCATCCTTGTATTCCAGGTTTTTATCCAAAGTTTTTGCTGATACGAGGAGTAGTTTGAGCCTCGACATACCAGAACTATTGGTTATTAGGTTTGTTCTCGTTTTGCTTTTCTTTTTGTGTAATGGTATAACCTAAATTTACACTTTGATAAGTTTGGTTTTTCCTATGATATTGATATCAGTCTAGTGTACTTTTCCTTTAATATTTGTGTTTTAAATCATGAATAAGGATGGTTATAGCTCTAGGATATGATAATTGACAAAGGTTGTTTTTAGTAGCAGATTTTCTCAAACTAAATATAATTATTGAATTTGAATAAGGCCAAATTACATAAGTCACTTAGGGTAGCCGTAAACATATAGATCAAAGTAGTTGACCGACTTTCAGGAACACAAATATTAAGCACCACAATATGTTTTCTTTAAACTAACATGCTTTGCACTTATGAAAAACTTTCTAAACAAGTTCAAAATAAAACCAATATTGCATCTTTCTTGTTATTTTAGGGTGATATGGCGTTAAGGATCACTATTGTGTCGCTTCTAATAGCACTGCTTATCTTCCAAGCTCATGGAAAGTCTGTAAAACACGCAAAGCATGTCAAAGGTATAGTTGAAATTTTTTATTTATACACCCTGAAATCCATACATGTTGTGCACAAAGTTATACTTCTCTTCGTCGGTCGTAGTTCGTAGTTCGCGCCAAAAGATGAGAAACAAATTCTGACGTTCTAGTCCCTGTTATTAGATTTCATAGAATCTTCTGCGAAAGCTTCACCAGAAAGATGTTATAAACGGACATTATATTAGGCCGAACAGACCATGAGTGGAATATAATCAGTGACAAATAGGAACTTTTTTTCTTGAATGATGTTTACTTTCACCAACTGACATTGATTTAACATAATTTTGTGCCGTGCATAATGGAGTAGACGTGCTACAACTTTTCAATTCTGTTTACTTTGGTTTCTTTAGTTTGGCTCAGTAAACAGACTAGTATGAAGCAAACCTATAGGGCAACCTTTAAACCAGGCTCTTTTCTTCTGTCCTTTACCCTCGCGGTGAAAAGATCCGGGTTTAGTAAAGCACGTCACAATCAAAATGTAGTTTTAGCAAATTTTGTTTGGTACAAACAGGGGAGTGTAGGTAGTATTAAATGATTCGACCACTCGTGAGTGATGATCACCTACACTACTCTAAGCAAAAATTTATCACCATCAGATTTTGGTTGTCACAGGACTTTAATATATCAGGGTCTTTTTCCGCGTATAGAGAAGCGAAAAAAGACCTAGGGTACGAGGTTGACTTAGGTAGTGGGAATAAATGAAAGGCATTTCCCAGTTTTCATACATCATCAAACAATGTGTTGAGCAGGGCTATAACGCATCCGGCTAGTGAAGACCAATCTGACTGAAGCAAAAACAACCTCAAATTCAAAGGTACTATCCGAACCTGGTTACAACGAAAGATTTGGAAGCGAAAAGTCGGAAACTTGATTTGGTTTTCATACCTGCATAAGCTCCTATTTTACTAATACATGTATGAATATATCACTAAACCAGCTGCTTGATGTTTTTTACAAGAACGTAGAAAAAAATATCAGAGTTTAACCGTTAAGCCACGTTAGGTCAAGTTAAGTGAAGTTAATTTAATACCCATGCCAGAGATTCTAGTACAGCAGGCCGAAAAAACAGACAAAGAAGGAAAAAGAATTTCCGCCAAATTTCTGCCTCAATATGGCAACATCATCAGGTGGTGTTTTTGTAAACTGGCTTATATTGCATGGATGAATATCGTTTTATTACATACTTGCAACGAATTTCAATGTTTTGGACGTCTTCTGGATGTAGGTTCTAGAACGAGCTAAGTCGTTCCATTTGGGAAAAAAATTGAAGATAAAATATTCCACTTGACATATATAGCCGTCACTAAAAGTTGGATATTAAACGTGCTTTTTCTCCAAACGTTCGTGCAGTAATCAGGTTACTTTACTTTTTATTTAGTTCATATCACATGTTAATAAATTACCTGAATCGTTTACTTTAACTCGCATCTGTTGTTGACTTATCGATGCTCAAATTAGGTGGAAAATGATCGCGCGAAATGCTCGCTGCTGTGGAGATGCAATAATGGACAAAGAAGAGTACTTTCTATCTCATACATAAAGTTCATGTTTATCAACTTCTGATGATAACTTATGAAGCAATATCAAAAGTGTGTTTCAAATACAGACTGGCCAAGGACAATGAAAGTAAACAATATAATGAATAAGAAAATGACTGTAGTATGACAAAGGTTCTATTTCTTCCTTTCTCCGTTGTATTCCACTTACATAATGATGTTACCAGTAGACTATTCAGCGACCACCGTTGGTCTCATATTGAGACATATTTGTCTCAAAAATATATCATTTTGACACTCGAAAATTTCCTTCATTCAACACCAATATCATTTCATGTTACTGAATGTTAATGCCAAATATTCCTCGAATCGACCCTTCACTTCACCGGCATTCTCATCGATATATAGATACAGAATTCGTGACCTACTCTCTGCTATGGTCTTCATAGCTCAGTTGGCAGAGCACTGCTCTAGATTCGCAGGGTCGTGGGTTCGATTCCCAGCCGGAGGCCCTAGAGTTGTATTTTTGCAACTGGTCCCTATTGGGTCTCAAGACATCTACATCATTTTATGTTACTGAGCGTTAATGCCAAATATTCCAAGTGATTAATATGTTGGATTAGAATGACAAATTCATGATGTATGTCGAAATGTCATTACTGTATTAAAAACTTGAAATTTATGATATCTAGTCGAACAGTAAAAAAACACTTTTTATCGAAAATCTAATTTATTGCTCTTACTTACTAACGACGAGTTTACATTTTTAGCAACAAAGAAGCAATACGGTGGAATGGGAGGTTGTGGCGGCGGATGTCCGCAACAGTGTGCTCCATCTTGTCAACAGAGTTGTTGTGGACAGCAAGGTGTCCAGCCTCAGGTAGTCACTCATTTGACAACAGTTCACCATCACCACGTACACCATATGGCTCCCGCTCCACCAGCTCCACCTATGGCTCCCCCTCCACCTCCTCCACCGCCCCAGACGTTCCACACCCAACAACATGTGTTTGAATGTGAATCACCTCCATGCCCGGCACCCCCACCTCCGATGCCAGCTGCAGGGAGTTGTGCGTCTGCACCATGTGGAGGGGGGATGGCTCAGGCATGTGGATCTCCACCGTGCGGAAAATAAACAATTGGACCACTTAGTGAGAAAGGCTTTAAAGACCGAACCCTTAAACAACGTGACTAAAGGGAGAAAACATGCGCGATTGTTAAATAAGGGATCCGGAGAACCTAGGAATATTGACTACTAGTTCGTGCTGAATTGTTTGGGTGAAAAGGAAAGGGATAAATTCCTTAATGTACGGTATTGTTTCAATTCTTGTATGTAAAACTATACACAGAAACTATAATCGACTGCATCATGCATATCGATGCCAGAAATCAAACACACTGGTTATGCTTATTTATTTATAATTATTGATGTATTTTATTTAAAAATAATTGTCATATATTTTCTCAAGTGAAAAAGCGTTTAGCATAAATTTTCCGTACTATCTAACGATGTTTGCAAAATAAAGTTAGAAAAATGAATTTATTTTAAATCTTCATCAGTGTTTCAGGCTTAGTTTGCCAAATCCTGTTTGCCATAAACAATAAGTCGTTAGCCTCTTGCTGTTATTAACGATGCTTAGCACTTACAGAAACGTCTAAAGAAACTTAGACCTTAAAACTTACAGAAATGTCTAAAGCCTGTTTTTCATTAGGCAAGTTTTTTGCGCTAAACGACTTTTTCTTTTGCTCCTAGTTTCTCGGCTAGAACAACTGGGTAGTCAATTTAATTTAAGGGGGTCAACTACCAAAAAGAATTCAATTTTATAAAAAATCATTATTTTGTCAAAATTTTTAGATGCTTTCCTAAAACCTTTCTAGATACTACCTGTATCATTTTGTATCAAAAATCGTTTTCTGTAGCCAAGAAAACCGTTCGTATTGTCAAGCTGATATTCAAATTTGGACAAAGAAACGCACGCAATAACAATTGTTAATGGATATTACACAATAGGCCTTACCCTAGGGAATCATCTTATTAAAATCTTTTAAGATCGTTTTTCTTGCTTTCTGAAAATCGTCCAATTACTGATATTTCGTGCAGGATATCTAAACAAATATTACAGATTCAATTACCAAACTTTCAGATCTTATAGTTTATACATCAGTCTAGGAGATGAACCTAAAAGGATCGCATATGGTACAAATTTCTCAAAGTTATCGTCGTTTTACTTTTTCCCTTTCGGCATTCAAACCGAAAAATTTAAGTTAAAGGCATAGAGTATATCGTATCAAAGAGATTTTAGGTTCACCTCCTCAACATTATTATGAGTCGTAGATTACAGGTTATTCCAGTCTTCTATCATGCTTCGTTGACAAGTTATCACGTTTATAAATTGACCTTATTTTTTCCTTTCGGGGTGGTGATTCCTAGTTACTATGACAACAATTTTCAAAATAACCTTATATTTTAGTTTAACAAGCATCACCAACATCTTAGTATAGATGGCTTTTAATTTCACTGAAAGCATCGCAAAAAATTTTTTTGGGTAGTAGACCCCCATAAATAAAGAAATGTGGCCTCATCCAGCAAGGTTCGGCTAGCCAACACATCCTTAAAACTTTAACTCAAATATTTAAATATGATTCCAAAGTCGCGGAGTTAGTAGTTAAGGTAAATCCAGATCATCGGAATAGTAAAACTGGTATATCGACAGGTTTTCGGATATTATTGGCTCGCAGTATGAGTTGAAGTTGGGTTAGTGATAGGCAAAATACTCAAGTTTGTTGACGTATTCCAGTAAGGGTGAATTGTCGATGATTGGAAAATTGTCACAAGTAAGGCGCCGTTGTATCGGGATCTGGCAACCATCATGAAACTTGTATTTTTTTTTCCAGATCGCATCCATATGAGTACCGAGGCAGATCCCTGCCAAGTAGGCTAATTTTTCTGCATTTGAACAAATCAACTCGGCCAACTTGGCTTGCCGAGATGAAATCGGAAACGCTAATCGGCTCGTTGTAGCATTTTGGATCTCTCACGATAATTTAACGGAGCTATTCCGGCAATTATACTCTCATCTAAAACCAGACTGAAAAATATCCCATGAAAGTGAGCTATCCCGGTACCTGCAAACAGGACTTAAGCAATTCACACTGGTTGTGCATCTCTTATTAATGTAATTGGCTTTCCGGGCCGTTGGCTTAAAATAATTTCATGATGCTGTCTCCTCCACCTCTTTAAAGGGAGCTACAAAGAAAATTTCGTTTCGTGTGGTAAATCTTTCCCAGACGTTCGGTGCTGCAATTTTCCCTTTCGTAAACGGTCTTTGCCATCCTTGACGGTCTTTGCCATCCCTGGCTAAATTGCATCTTGGGAACTCCTCGAGTTTCACCACGTGGAGTGCGATTCACGCGCGCTCACGGAAAACTTTTTAATATTATACTGCAAACAGTGCAAAGTCTCCGTCAATTCGTCAAAGCTGAAAGGAAACTTACCGAAGAAGGGATTGCAGAGATTAGTATTTAGTGTGTTCGATAAACTCGTAAACATGGCTGAATCAAAGGAAAATATACAACATTCATTGAAGAAGACAACCGGATGGAATGAATTTTTCAGACAAGTTGCCGTAAGTACTTAATATTCGTTTAAATTCTTTATTTATTCAAATGACTCTGTATTGCAAGCCACGTGGCTTATTAAAATGGCCGCCATCATAGCATATGAATGATGTATAAAATATGATAAATTTGAGTCAACCTATCTCTATTCTAGCAAGTTCTACAAAAAGTATCCTGTTCAGACATTGTGCCTAAATCGGGTATAACTTTTCCATTAGTGGAGAGGCAGGCTGAGACCAGGCTGAGTACATCCTAACGCTAACAACCCTAACCCCAAACTTTTGGGAAAAAAATCTGACAAAAATGATATTGCGAAATGTCAAACTCCTGTCCGTGCCCATGGATCAAACCTAAATCAAAACTAGAGGACATTATGGTCCATTCAGGATGAAAGTCAGGCCAATAAATTGTAATGTGGAAGACTTGTATAGACTAAGGCATGTGTAACTATATTAAACATATTATGACAAGTCATTACCTTCACTGATATAAAGTATATTAATCATTGGTAAGACACTTACATTTCTTCGTTCCCCTAATTGTCTCTGTTTAAAGATTTATTAACCACGTATAAATATATATTACCTAGCTCGTTCACAATCAGCGCGCGCGAGTAAACTAATCCTAACCCCTATCTAAATTACGTTCTTATATACGCATGTCAGGCTACGTCCCAGACCTCTAAAATCTCATGTCACATCTCTTCTTGTATATGTATAAAATATATACATAATATATATATATATATTATGTCACTAACCTCAAAAAGCCACTACAGCCTGTTTCATCTGGGAGAATCTTCAGGTGACTGACAGATTTCG
>JBAHVQ010232127.1:0-10176 GCA_036872915.1 Nanipora kamurai
CAGTGTAGTGCTGATGAGCAGGATGAAGGTAACTGCTATTTACAGTCACCTTTGATGCCTCACAAATGTGGGACATCCAACCTTTACATATCTATATATATATGTAAAGGTTAGGTTAGTAGACGTTGGTAGGTTATTTATTTAACCCTGAAGATGACTGTATGGTCGAAAACGTTTGGTTTTGTTATTAAAAACGTTTCACTTATACCTGTGCTAACTTATTTTGACATATTATACTCAGCGATATACTTAAAGTAAAGTGCTTTTATGGTTTATATTGTATTTATTTTTGAGCTTGAGTTTGAGTTGGTTTTCATGTATATACTGATATGTATAAATAAATATATACTTATTTATATATAGATTGATATATAGATACATATGTTGATCACAAAAGAGGTCCGAATTAAAAATATTCTTTTAGCACTAACGTTTCGGGGCTACCACCTTCATAAATGTGTCTTGACGTTCGACAGTTAGACTTATTATGCAATAAGAATAACTAATGTAAATAAATTGGTAAAAATATGAATAAATAATCGTAATAAAATTTCATGAAATCGCTAAGGTTTAGATCTTGCGGTAATTAATCTAGCTTGAAAGCTTCCGTTTCCATGGGTTTACTAATATCCATCCGATCAAGTATTTCTACTTTCGTGCTCCCTGAGCTTTCATGGGCTTTAAAAAAATGCTAGTAAAAATGCTCGCCGGACATAGCTACCTCTCGTTCCCTTACCATGCCAAACCAAACTACTCCATAATTATTAATTATTTTTTTCCTCCAAAATAATTTGTTGCACTTCCAAAGAAGTGTATATGACATCGTTCACGTTTCAAAAGATAAATCACTCCTTCGGAACCACAATCAAAGCCATCATTAACATAATATATCCACCCAGCATTATCACAAAGTATAAAATATATTTTTCCACATTTTCTTTTACAATTGTTTACCTCTTCCGACCCCTTTATCTTACTCGTGACCGATTCATCTTTTAAATTTGTTGGTCTTCTGAAACTTAATTTTGGTAGCTTTTTAAAAATTCGTTTCATGTCACTCGACGCATGTGACCGTGATCCCACAAACCAGTTAAACGCTGGATGATAATCTACAGCTAATGTGACCCGATTATCATCTCGATCTTCCTTTCTTTTACTCCCTCTATCCTGACAAAGGGGGGTATTGATTCCTATCTATCTGTTCGTCTTTTTGAAATATATATGCAATTACACTTCCACTAAATCATCTCTTAACTAAATACACACGAAGCTCATCGAGTCTCTTATTAAAAATCTGATCAGATTCACATATTTTCGTAAGTCACAGCGCTTGGCCATAAGGTGTGCCTTTCTTCACGTGCATCGGATGACATGATCTGTTGTTCCAAGTACAGATACGTATTAGTTTTCTTACAATAGACATCAGTGACCAAATTACTTCCGACCAAACTAACCATAAAATCCTGACACGAGATCTTTTCCGCCGATTATTCCTACGTATACTTAATAGTATAATAGTGGGAATTTGCAAACTCCTTGAACATAAACTCCTTAAGTTTGGCTTCACGCCTTTTACGAAAATATTAACCAAAATTCTCTATCAAACCCGCGGGTTTAAAGCGCATTCTACAAACATCCTTTTCTCAAGTTTTGACATAAAATATTGGCAAAACTCGGCGCAAACTTTGTCCCTGTAGCAGTGCACATCGTCCGTCTGTAAATTTTTACCATTAAATTCAAAATAACTAACCTTCAAAATAATACTGGTCAATTCTTCAGGATTGTTCACATCTGATCCCAGCTTCACCCTTGCCCGTAAAAGTTGTTTAACTTTATCCTTCATAATTCTCAATCCCTCCTCATAGGGTGCATAACAATAAAAACCTACCACATCCATAGTGCGGAGGATGCCACCTTTCGGGATTTCACCGAACTCTTTCAATCTTTTCCGAAGTCTTTAGTATCCTTTATGTTGTAAGGTAAACCTCTTAATGGGTTGGAGATGAGAATCAACTAACTCCGACAACCTCCCCGTGGCTGTACCACAATTGGCTGTAACCAGTTGACCCGGATCAATGACAAGTCTTTTATGAATCTTTGGCAAGAAATAAAACATACCCAATTTACTTTTTTACCCTTCGGTAATCTTTGATTTATCTTCAAGGGCTTTACGTCTTCGATCGATACGACTGAACATCTCTCCATTATCCATTACTGTCATCGCTTAGTTACATAATTATAAGTTTTTTTACGTTAATCCTCAACTAACTAAATAACTACCGCAGAACCCTTATCGAACTCTTTAAAAACGATATCACGATAACGTTTTTATTCTCTAGGCACCTTATGTTTCCTTTTATTAAAATTACTGAAACTCCTACCCATCTCATCGATCGAATGAGCAACCTTCTACGGTTTTTTAAGGCCGGATCAACTCATTGAGACTCACTCAACTTGAGTAAGTCCGCCCATTGATTTAGTATTGGTTTTGACAACGCTAGCATTTTGTTATTATTTATTTTTTTTTCGTATCTCTTTTGAAACATCGCATGTATTGTTCCGATAAAGCGGTTTACATCTCATTAACTTCTGGAGTAAACTCGCGTTTGTTTTGGTATAACTGTTTGGTATAAAGAAAGGCTATCCTATAGACCACTAGCACTCATATGCAAATCGACGCACCTTGAGGACAACTTCAAAGTCAGATCGAATTAATTATGGAAATTGTTTTGTTTATGAACATTTATCCTCCAACAGGGGAATTGGTCTATAGGGCAAGTGGTCTGTAGACTTGTGCATGAGATGTTTGCGTGCGCTCTCCAACGACTTCCTCGGTTGTTAGTCACAATGAGCTGTCCCTTCAACTCTTTTTGAAAAACATTTTAAAGCTAGCCCTTTTATACATGTTGCTGTGATCCAGGGGTAGATTCGGTGCATTTAAAACCACTCTGACAAAACGGAAACACGTGAAAGCCTATACTACGACAACACGACGACGAAGTCATGGTTTTACGCAGATTTGCTGAGCTTTCAATAAAATATTGCCATGCGAATGGTTATAAAGCCTCTTCCAACGACTCACGTAAGGGTTTTTTGTCTAGCGAATGGATATGTAAACTATTAAAATTTTGCTCCATATAAAGTTAGAAAGTTGATAAACCACCGAACTTATGTTGAAACATTCTAACGTTTCAACCTAAGGCCCTTCTTCAGAATGTGAAACGTATTCTGTAAGAGGAATGGCAGCTAGACTGGTTTTTATACTAAAAGCAATCATCTGACAAGAATTAACTAATGAGGTATGAGGAATAAAAACAAATAAATCAACGATCTAGCAATGATTCGCATGGGCGGATAGAAACATTAGTTTATGCTCCACTTTCACTTGTTTACGTCTTTTTATAATTTCTATTCCCTCGGGGTATCTGACGATTTCTCTCGGTTCTGGTGACTTACCGCCGTTAAAAATAAAAAGTGACTTCATTGTTATCGTTACATCGTTGATTTCCCACGTCAAACACCTCGTTAGCTAGTACAGATAACAACAGCTAGCGACTACAGAAATGTAACTCGAGACCAAGCCAAAAATCAACAAGCATAACTTGCCGTGTTATCCCTATTCCTTGCAGACACGAGACATGTAGCCCTGTTTCCAGTCAAAAGAATTTTTTTCATAGGAAATTTATCCGCTTTTTCGGGTGGAAAAAAATTAAGCCATTTTTTTTTCTTCAGCGGAGAATTTTCCAGAGTGGATACAGAAATGTGATGGTCATAACAGAAGTTTGGCTTTTAGTAGCAATCACCATCTGATGAGCGATCTAAACGCATCTGCGGTACAGTGTGTATAAAAAAATCGGCTGAAAATTAATTAGCATTCCTTTTAAACAATCTGTTGTAGTAGCTGGAAAGCGCTTAACAGCAATGAACTACGGTTGCGTGAAAACACGTTTTATACATTTGAGAAATGCAATTAAGATAACTTCAAGTGTCTGAATAGTCAATACATATAAAAGTCTTTTCTCTTCCTGTTTAATTTAGGCGCCGAATAATCTGTAACCCATCTGTTGTGCCACCAACATTATTTCCGTTACAAATTTCCGTCGAAAGGCGTTTTGAACTGCCGCTAAACTTTGTGTTTGGGTATAAGTCACTACAATAAACCATTTTTAGTCGAAATGATATGAATCTATATAACATGGATCGATGCAGTAATGTTCCTTCATAAGAGAGCAATTGTTGTAACTTTCCCAAGTGTATAAAACAGTATTTTTCGCGCATGCGTGGCTCTGTGTTTTTAAGCGCTTTCAGACTAAAACAATAAGTTGTTCAAATAGAATGGTAATTAATTTTCAGCCTGTTTCGTTTTTTTATACACACTGTATAATGAATACTTTACATGTAAATGTAGCTGAATAAATACCCAGATTAAACAGGGTGAACAGATAAACACCGAAACAAATTACTCCATAAGGGGTACGGCGGTTTTGGGGACATCCCTTTTGTAGCAAGCCATGGTTTCAGAAAGAGGTACTTAAAATTCTCTGTGCTGATGGAAATGATATAAGAACTCTCCAAAACGTTTTAGTACTGAAAATTATTTTTATTCTGGTCTTGTTTCCCTGTGTCATAAGGGATTAACACAACTGTCAATTTGAAGAAATATGGATTTTAAGAGTTTTTCCCTTAACGAGTATTGATAGGAAATATGGGACGAGGGAGGATGAAATTGGCATGTGTAAACTATTGCCTCATATCTTCAGGGTCGTTGAGGTAAATTGTCGGACACTGTGTGTTAAACCTCCTTGTACCGTTTGATGAGGCAACACGGTGCAGATAGCGTAACGATTGAAGGGCTGTTCATCAACGTATCTTCAATGTTATTAAGTGGCCAAAGACAAAACACAATCACTGTTGTACAGAGAAACTAGTGAGAATGGTTAATTTTAGGTTATTTACTGAAACAGACGTAGGTAAGCTGGTTTATTTACCATGTCACGAAGCACTGAAGTGAATAACTAATTAGCTACTAGGGCTGAGGTAACTGACTGTCTTAGTTTATGACTAGCAAGATTTTTTGCAGATTTCTTGTAAAATGATTTCCCATTTATTTTTTTAGCCAAACAAATTACGAACGTCTCCGTAATTTCCAACTCTTTTTTGAAATTTTGAATCAGTTGCATAAAATTTAAATTTTACGTAGACGTTAATTGTAAATTTTAAAAATTACGTAGACGTTAATTGTAGCTACACTAACGAATGCATGCAAAATAATAGTGAAAGGAAATTAGGAAAAAATATACTAATGGAAAGTGATGTTTTCAATTAATCATCTTTTGCTTGAATGCGTGGCTTCTCATGGGGACAACGATAACTGCAAGTTCTTATGCAAAGTCAGACCACGTTGCATGTGTTTTTATGGATAACTTAGGCAAAAGCACAATAGCTTAAATAGTAAATAATTTGCTTCGTTGCGTGGATTTCCTAAATTACATTTGTAACATAACAAATTTATTTTCAGTTTGAACATTGACTTAAAGCCCCAGATGGGTCCGAAGGCTGACATTACTTTCCACATGTCAATACGCTTCAATGGTAATGTTGTGGTTCGAAATACAAAACAAGACGACATGTGGGGACCTGAAGAACGTGGTGGAGGAATGCCTTTTCAACAAGGGCAGGCATTCCAGATTATGATTTTGGTTCAACAACAGTCATATAAGGTGTGTGGAAATGTTAGTTTAACTCAAGATGAACTATATGTTATAAATCAACTAAAGAATGAGTGTAGAAAAGAATTTGACGGGCATTCTAGAAACTTCGAACTGCGGTGAGGAAGAACGAAGTACCTTTGTTGAGGATTTTAACGAAACCACGGATCATTGACTAATTAAGGACCATTGGGTGTTCATTTTTCTCTTCTCAAACGCTGTAAGCAACTGTCGAAAGCTGGTTGGCGTTAGGAACTGGCACTTTCTACCATGAAAATGTTAACGACGACGTAAAACGTGCAAATGTTCAAGGTAACATTGCATTATCTGTACAATAAACATTACGTTAAAGATATTCCAGTAATTGGATGTTATTCGTTTCCCTTGTTTGGAGTGAAAAATTCCTTCGTGATGTAAGACTCTTAACTTCGGTATCTATTGGTTGGTAATTGTTGCAATTGTCTCAACCTGCCTCAGACTAACACGGTTGCTTTGTGTTGTACTCAAGTCGCAACGTGTCCTCTGGATAATTCCATTTGAGAAATCGAGAAAGTCACCAACTGTCTTTACCGGTTAACGTGGTAAATACAGACTCCATATCCGCATCAGCTTGCAGCACTTTAGGAAAGCTAGCGCGAAAATGCAAGCCAGGTTCAAGTCAAGCGACAATGCTTGCTTGTTTGGTGAAGGGACGGCCCATTCCTGTGAATCAATTAGACGAATCCAGTTTAGCGAAATCGCTTTTCTTCAGATTGGTTATATGCTTAAAAAATACGGTACTTTCTTTTTATTCGAGAACATGTTGTCGACGGGATAATTCATTTGAAGTAAGCTGAAGTAAGTAACGGCGAAGTTCTGCATAAATTTCGCCAATAAATTTGACATTTAATCAATTATATTTTTTAGCTCCTACTTCTTTGATTTCTATTTTTTGTAAATGAAACAGTCAGCTTCACACATAGATTTAGCTGAAGACGAGCTGCCACCAGTTGAGGAAGATGTGCAAAGTAGTTGGAAAAAGTTTTTGCATCTGCCGCATTGTGAATTTGTAACAAATTAAAGTTCAATCTCTATTCGTAGGTTGCGATCAATGGGAAACATTTCACTGAGTACACGCATCGCCGTCCGTTCCAGGAAATTTCCGTAATTGGGTTTGGCGGTGACTGCACTATCCAGTCAGTTTCGTTCCAAGAAGACCCAACCACTGTAAAACAGGTGAGTCAGCGTATGAACTGTTATCGACCTTTTACACGTGGTTAAAAGATTTTGATTGAACTTAAAGTTTTTTTCTTCTAGCGAACGGGAACGGAAAATCACGTCAACATAATTTTCCCACTAGGTTAAAACTAGTGAATTTACGTTGATCATCAAAGCCCTTTTTTCTATTTTTCCGACAATTTTATTCAGTGATACGTGATTCATTCTGATAACTTATCTTACTTTATTACTGTATGCCTGGGGCAAATTTTAAAAGAATTTCTGTATATTAAATAAGCTCAAGGGGCTGCGAGAGAAAACAGATGAAAGAAATCAGAAAGTTCATTCCACCATAGTGGGTGTTGTGGCCTGTTCTGGAAACTTGCTAACTTAAGTCTGGAAAGATTTGATCGGCAAACTCTAACCCATTCTAAAGTGGCTTACAAGGGAAGATTATGAAGCTGAAAGTTATATTGGATGGACCTTCACCGTGCACCAATCTTTACTTTTATAATAATTATTAAAATCAGTGACTGGACCAAAACCTTTGTATGGACCAATTGCTAGATTTTTCCAAATAATTTGTATTGTGCAAAGTAATTCTGCATAGGAGCGACTGAAAAGATATAACAGAGTGACCAGTCCGTGTCCTTTAATTCAATAAGAATGGATATATACCAGCAAAACTAACTCCCGGACGAGTACCTCAGGACGAAACTGATTTACATGTTATAAGTATGAACGCCATTCCGCTAGTCATGATTTATCTTCTATTTCTTTTTGACCGTCGTCGAGATTGAAAGAGACGCGTAACATAATTTTCCACAGCAAAACCACAGACATAAGACACGAATCTGCAGCCTCGCATCATTTGTTCGCCATGAAACTCGTACCCAGAGTTGTCAGGCTCTTTGGTCAGCGGGTGGTAATAGAACGATAGAAGATTTGGGTATTGGATAAGTAAGCCATGTCTAAGAAACACTCAAAAACAGGATCAGCGAGAAGTCGAAACAGAAAATTAAAAAGAAAACATGATTGTGGGATGCTTTTGTGGTAAGATCCGGTGCCAGCAGACAATTTTATGAAATAGAGCAAAAAGCAATTGGGTTTTCAAGCTGTCATTGTTTTTCGGGATTTGCTTTTTACTTTTGTGGTAAGCCAAGGAGAGTACAATGCATAAAAATCAATAAAATGGTAAAATATTCTCGTAAAATATTCCATTAAATACGAAACGATCGTTCTTAACTGAGCAAACTAACAAGATTTAAGCGTTCAGCAAATTGTTTGCAAGCCGTATTTTTTGAGTAAGTTGTAGTGGCGAAAATGGCGGAAAGAGAGAGTTCATACCTGGACATTTTTATTTTTGCTACCGGGAAAGTCAAATAGTCTGTCACTAATCAGTATTACCAGGATTGTTTGACGTGTGGCTCATAACCTTCCACAGGTTAACTCTTTCCAGGGGCATCAGTTCTCCATTTAAAATAATGGAGAACTGATTCTGTCTGACTTACACTAAACAAATTAACTCGTCAGATGGAGCCATCTCGCCGGGGAAGTGTTAATATAATTGTATTTAAAAGAGCTTTTTCTTACAATGGTAAGAAAAAATTACCTGGGTAACAATAAGCATTTTATTAATTAAAAGAATTGAATATGAGCTGTCAGCTTTTTGTTACATGAATTGAGTTTTTTCTTCCCTCTGTGGGTTAATTGCGTGATGAAACGAACTACTAAGTATTCCACGTAAAAAAAAGTAACCTTAGATAAAGAATCCGTCGAAACCGGAAATTGTGAATTGAAAAACTGATATTCACTGATTTTAAATAACCTGTTTTGAAACAACGTGGGATCTCTGTTCAACCTGGTTTCCGTTTGGTTGTTGGCGGGTCGCTGGTGGTCTTTCGCAGTCGCTGGACGAGTCTTTGGGATAGGACTTATTCTATCCACCAACGAGCAAATGGAAATGACGCTTTACAGTTTTACATTGCCAGGAAATTCGACCAGACAAACTATGTTCCTTGAATTTAACTTATCCTTTTTCTACTGGCTCGTGGTGGAATAAAACGTTTGGTTTTTCTTTATTGTCCATTTCCAATCAATGACTACCCTCAGAATTAATCATCTTTTAACTACCGTTCTAGACGAATCTGATGATAACGAAGATTTGAGTGACTGAGACTAGAGATTTTTTGTCCCCCCCCCCACCGCCACACATAACTGCTAAGGTCCGTGGGGAGAGGTTTGGAGTTGGCTGCACTGTTGAGTGCCATCATAAATGTTTTACATTAAACAAATGGTTTCGTACTTCCTCCGTACTACCATTTTGGCTAAGATAACTCTCTTTCAACTCTATACTAATATTTTTATTCATTTTTTGTGATATTTAGAAGCTAGATTATCCAACTGGTCAAGCAGCACCTCCACCGTACAGTTTTTATCCTCCATCGAGTCTTCCAATATACAATCCGGTGAGTTGGTGAGCTTCAGGTATGGGTTTGTTGACATGTCTAACCAATGAAAATAAGTATTACTTGCACTACTACACAATCTAAATAAAAACATGCTATTTAATGGGGATGTGTGCGAATTTTAAAGGTTAAGAAAACTCTGAATGCCCTACGAATAACACGAAACAAAGCTGTCCGAAACGTTTATCGTTCCATATTACCCAGAGGATGATTCTGAAATGGTATGACTAACATTCATTACGTATCAGGGGCGTATTGAGCTATTTGAAATTGAGAGAAAGAGCAAAATTTATGGACAAGATGGGCCAGTTGATGGTTTCCACGTGAAATCATGACAGCCACGTTGGTGAAACTTTAACAAAATAATCTCATTAACTTTTATTATTATGTGGTACCAACATGGCCGCGTTTCATTGCCTTTTGAATCTTATGGGATTGATTGCAGACTATCATTGCTGGGATAAAACTTGTAGTTTAACGCCTATCTCTTTCCCGGCAGCGTCGGACTTTTATTATTTTACTCTGGCTAACGCCAGACAATTTACTCGTCTGTAGGGGCACTGCCGGAAAAGTGCATCTCGTATTTAGAGAAAAGAAGTATCACAGCGCATTACTAATTTATGAATTAAAAGACTAGCTGCAAATATAAAATCATGTAATTTTTCGAACAATTTATTTCTACAATACTAAAAGTGACAATACATTTAAAATATACATATATACATATATATACAGGGTGTATCAAAAAAAACGGAGTCGTCCTAAAGGTCTTCATATCTAGGGTAAAATACACTTCTATAGTT
>JBAHVQ010232149.1:0-10172 GCA_036872915.1 Nanipora kamurai
CCATTGACACAGGTAATTCCACCCCAATTAAACATCGCCCGCGTCGTTTGCCTTACGCGTTTCGAGCTGAAGCTGACCGACAAATTAAAGAAATGTTAGCACATGGCATAATACGCCCTAGTAACAGTCCTTGGGCAAGTCCCATTGTATTAGTGAAAAAAAGGGTCAGGGGAACTTCGTTTTTGCGTAGACTATAGGAAATTGAACGAGGTTACGCTTAATGATTCGCACCGAATCCCAAATATTGCGGATATTTTAGATTCTTTGGGAGATGCGACATATTTTTCAACTATAGATCTCCGCAGTGGGTACTGGCAAATACCTGTTGACCCACGTGATAGGTCAAAAACTGCGTTCGTGACAAGTTCGGGTCTTTTTGAGTTTAACCCCATGAGTTTTGGTTTAAAAACAGCACCAGCCACTTTTCAGCGTGCCATGGAAATCGTCCTGGCAGGCTTAACGTTCGAAATATGTCTGTGTTATCTGGATGATGTTATTTGTTTTGGGCGCACCCTTGTTAAGCATAATGACAGACTAAGAACAGCACTCGACAGGTTCCGACAGCATAATTTGCGCGTTAAATTAGAGAAATGTCGGTTTGCGGAACCAAAAGTTGCGTTTCTGGGCCATACTGTTTCCAAGGAAGGGATCAGTCCTGATTCGCATAAAGGTTGTGGCCGTAAAAAAACTCACAACCCCAATATGCCTAAACGAACTACGGTGTTTCTTAGGACTAGCCAGTTATTATCGTCGTTTTATTGCGAATTTTGCTACTATCGCGGTGCCTTTGACAAAATTCACAACTAAGGCAACACCTTTTCACTGGACTGACGGGTGTGAACATTCTTTTACCGAACTTTTGCTTTGTTCTTCCGTTTGTCCTTTTGTTCTTGATGTCCGATAGATCATACACTGTGCATTAAAGGGCTAAATTATTTTAGAGAGAATTACCTTGCAATGCCTTAACAAGTGCGTACGAATCCGCTCTCATAATTAAAATAATGAATGTTCTGGGTCTAGACCTGTATTATTTGTGAGTGTTTGTGGTCTGCTGTATGGTTATACAATTTCATTTATGGAATGCCAAAACTGACTTAAGTAAAAACATACGCTTTGTTTGGGTACTTATAACTATATTGTTGAGTACTTTTAGCATTTTGCTGGTTGCTTTTCACAATATTTTCGGTCCCAAAACCATACTGTATGGTGTTTATTTTGTAATATTCGGTGTTCACATATTTGTGTGAAGTGCATTCCCTCACATACTGGGTGCCTTTCGAATCATGCAATGTGGATATTTTATTTCGTGAGCTGCTTTTTTCCATCTTGTTCGGTGCTTTAGACCCATTATGGTGGTTCATTTGCGTTGAACGAAATACTTTGCCTGCTTTTTGGGGTACTTCTATTATTCTACTGAGTACGAAGTATCTTTGGCACTTATTTCACTTTGTGGGGTGCTTTGCCAATAATTTGCGTTAGATCGGACATTGTTCGAGGTGCTTACGCCTTCGTTACCAGGTGCTTTCAACGTTGTTTCGTGGTAGTCATATCGTGTAATATTCGGAACAGTACGGAATCGTATCGAGAAAGATATAAGTATTTAAAATGGGGACTTCGAGTGTAAATACACTAATGGGGTAATGCGATAAGGATCAAGGAGTGTTATTAGTTTTTTACAAACTGTTTTACTAAATTGAGGATCAAAGGATTCCGGCATGGTCCTACTGATGATTAGTCCATAAACCAAGACCAACCGACACCTTCAAAAACTATAAAATAAGACATTCCGAAGGAGAATGTCATCTTAAAAACTCAGGATATGAGTCAATAACAACTTCTTTCTAATTACGTGAGGATGACTTTGAAATAACTGATTCTACCAACGTCGGATTATTGTAACGTGGCATGGCAGAGCCATGGGCAACTTATATTGTAATTTTAGTAAACAGGACTCCCAGTGATACTAGTGATAGCACTGAATGGGTTATCTTGTATAAACATGATTATTATTATTATTATTATTATTAAGTCGAAATATAACAGTTTCAACCATAGTTTCGTCTTGTTATTGATTATATCTTGAATTTTCAAGGTGACATTATTCTTCGGAATATGTTTTGTTTTACACGGTGGTTATGCGTTCGACATCGCATCCAGTATCAAAACGTTAAAGCTAGCACACAGGCGTAACACTCGGAAGCACCCGGTTCGATTCTACGGCTGACAGCTCTTTCATTGAATTTCTTCCAGAGTATTTTTTCTTCTGTGTTTTCCTTGACCCAGGCTCTTTCAGGGTTTTGGTTAGCATTAGGGTTAGGATTAGGTTAAGGATCACGGTTTTGGTTTGGCTTTTATTAGATATTTCTTCAGTTTTTTGTTATGCCGCACGAATAGCGTTTTGGCACCTGGACCCGATGTGGGAAGAATATTTATTTATATTTTTTATTCATAGTTTTTACTATTGACTGTTCATGATTTTGGGACAAATCATCAGTAGGATCCAGAATCCCTTAAGCTTAGATGTAGTAAAACAGTTTGTAATCCATTTCAGTGGATTTCCATCCGAAGTCGCTATTTTGAATACTAATACCTTTCCGATATGATTCCGTACTGTTCCGAATATTACATGATATGACTACCACCAGCCAGCGATAAAAGCACCTCGTAACGAAGGCGTAAGCATCTCGAACAACGCCCTATCTACCGCAAATTATTGCGGATAAAGCACCACACAAAATAGAAGAAGTACCCTGAAAAGCAAGCAAAGTACCTCGGTTCAACGCAAAATGAACCACCATAATAGGTCAAAAGCATCGAACAAGATGAAAAAACCACCTCGCGAAACAAAATATCCACATCACATGATTCGAAAAGCACCCAGGATGTGAGGGAAGGCACTTCATACAAATATCTAAGCACCGAATATCCAGCTAAAAGTGTAGTGGAGTAGTGGTTTATTGGCATCCAGTACACCATATGAAACCTCATCTCCAGAAAAATTCAGCCAGACAATCTTCACTTTTCGACCAGAGTTGTTTCTAAACCGAACTAGTGAACGTATTTTCGATTCTGTTGATCGAATTACACTTTCTCTCGGTTCCTCCATATTCAAGCATGGAAAGGCAGGAGTTAGTCTATTTGACCTTGGTTAGAAATAGATATGACCCAAGATAGTACCTTTCCTTGCCCAGAAAGTAACTGTACTAAACTTAACTCAGTCACCTATTGGTGTTTTTTTCAACTTCAGGTTTGACCAGAGAAACCTTTAAAACAAGGTGGAATGACGATACCAAGCGTCATGTTCCAACACTATTCCGATTGTTCTTAGTTACTAGGCTCTACAGCGTGCAACTCGAGAGGAAAAAGCCACGAAGTGCCAATATGGAACCATACAATGTGGTACACCACAGATCAGGTAATACAGTGACAGAAGATCTGGTCTTCATAGGATTAGGGTCAGGTTTAGGAAAAAGAGTCAATGTTCAAGATTAGTGAACTAAAAACCTTTGGTGCGAAAGTTTTCTTTGCTTAAGTTCCATTTCCATTCAGAAAAATTTTTCCCTAACAGGAGCTTTTCCCACGTACACGAACAAAAACCATTCGAAAATTTTCAACTTTCAAATCTTCTTCGGAATGAAAAGGGAAGCCTGATTAAACTAAAGATGTTTTCTGTGAAAAATTTCCCTAAGTCAGATGAGCCTTTATGGACCCTTTATTAACTATGTTGGATGGGATGGCTGGTGGTATTAATGAAGATATAATAAAAATAATAATAAAAATAATAAAATAAAAGTAAATTTGAAATAATAAAAAAATAAAAGTAAATGTAAAATTATAATAGAAATTAGGCCAAAACAATTCTTATAATTTTGACAACCTCCCACAAAGAATCCCCCCGTTTATCCGAACTCCATTTACTATGTACGTTTTTCCAATTTGCTATTAAAACTGCAAGATTACATTGATTTTCGGTGTATACAAAACTCTCGGGCAAATACTTTCCCGTACAGACCTCGCACTCGGTTAATAAGTAATCATTATATCCATTACTTTGGTGCACAAAGTTTGGACCGCTGCGATGAACTTGGTCCACAAGTTCAAAGAAGCGGTTACCTGTCCGGTGGACAAGATTTCAATCAACTTCATGACACCCTCTTGATAAAATATTGAATATTTCAGTCACTGAAGTTATTATTTTTTGTCAATCTAAACTATCAATTTTTTCGTGGAAAACACAGCTTTTACTCTAAAATCGATCGTAATTTAAATCAGCTTTTCAGATTGATGTTTTTTTTTTAATTATGACTTTGATAAAAATGTAATAACCAATCTTAAACATTTGAGCCCTAATATCAAACCAAGAAAGACTGAAATTAGGGAACAGTCTGAAAGTTCAATCGTTAGAATCAAGAGAGTAGGTCTGTGTCCAGATGAGGAATGTTTTTTGTCAAGAAATAGTTAGATTTTAATTTTCCGTAAACCAACTTCTGAGAATTGCAATAATTAAAAATAATTCTAAATAAAGTAGCAATAATTTGATTTCGTCAAATTTTACTTGAATTAGTATTTGCTAGAACTTTAAATTAAGCGAAACTTGAGCAAAGATGTCTTTTCCGGATTCCTAAAGGGCAAATAATGAACACAGAACAACAATAATGGACAAATCACGCGGCCTCTTGCAGGAGACGCGGCGGTGGAGTGGAAACAAATTTAATTTGGAGCCACCTTAGCATATCAGTGGCAGGCCCACGGAAGTCGAAGTCTAAGAAAGGGCTGTAAACTATGTGGCTTATATATACCATATCATAGTGTTAAAATACGTAATTCAAAACCATATATTTTGATAAAAGTTTTTAAAGATGAGGAAATACTTGGTCAGATAACATAGAGAATTTTCCCAGTGGGGAAACCTATCCTCTAGTAAACATGAAATTGTGCGAAATTGAGGTGGCTAGGCCTGGAATGATTATTAAAACAAAACAACTTGACGCAGACGTTCAGATATTCTCATAGAAATAGTGAAAACTCTTCTACACTATTCGAAGCCAAAAAAACAGCATAAGAGATGTTAATTGTCAATATTTAAATGGCTACTTGAGAGCCAGCAGAAAGGAATTTCATGTGAGCTTTCCTGAATATCGACTTATAACCATATATACATACCCAATATTTATAAGACTCCCACTTCAATTTGTATAGATATTTTGACATTATGTATATTTTGACAGATACAGCCAGAACCGTACATTGGATCTGATACTAATCCTAACCCATACTCAAACTCCCATCCCTAAAGTTAACTCCAAGCCCTCAAACTAACTCCAACCCTAAAACTGTTATTAAAATGTAAAAGAAAATAAATTAAAGGGAAATTAAAAATAAAATGAGATATTGGGACATTCATCCTACGGTTTCCAGTCGTCAGCCAGATGTGTAACGTTGACCACTTCACTTCCGCGCGCGATATAGATACTCCACCAAGTTTCGCATAAACAAGCTATTTATGATGCATTTATCACGTGAGTTGTCATTGATAAATATAGATGGTGTGCACATGTTGGTTAAAGTTTAACAAAAGAATCACATTTAACTACTGTTCCATATGGAACTAAGAGGACAAGCGGTATTTCTGTCTTCTGAGTCTTATGGGATTGATTGTAAATCATCAATATATTAACGTAAATGGTTTGAACCTGGGAGAATAGTGGGCAGATGTTTGTGAGAGTCGGTCGTTCACGTTAGTCGATCGACTTGAGAAAGACTGTCGGTAGAAGTGATTGACGTTTCGAGGGCCTCACCAGCGGTTATCTTCAGAATCAAGTGATTCTAAAGATGACCGCCGCGAAAGCTGTCGAGACGTCAGTCACTAGCACCACCAACAGTCTTACTCAAGCAGTGGCGTGCTGGCAGGGCGGCCGGGGGGCATGGCCTCCCCAGCGATGCTTTTTTAGGGGGCACCAGAGCATAAACGGGGCGCCGAAATAGCACAATATCACCGTAAGCACCGTAAGCAAATACTGAGGGGGGCTAAATTACCACCTGGCCACCCCTGGCAAACACAGGCCAGCACGCCACTGTTCTCAAGACTGCACTAACCTGGATGATCAACCCTCACAAACATCCATCAATGCCTACCTTCTGTTGAAAAAAACCCAGAGTCATTCGTAAAATCAGAGTCAATTCGTAAAAGCAAAAGCATAAGCACTGCGACAACACAAATATCAAAAGAAAGGAAGTCAAGCCTTCGACATATGCTGACAAACACAAGCGCGGCTGAGAACCAAGCATAAGCCAAACAAAAGACAAAACGAAGAAAACTTCTTATTGTTTTGTCTTTGCAAGTCCCAGCTCGAGAAGAAATCATGCATTAACTTCGTATTGTCAGTACTAAGACAGAGGCTTGGATACGTGATCTAAATTAGCATAAAATTTTGATAATTTCTAACAATTTTTCTCGTAAAGTACGGATTCAGGCTTGAGAAACTAAATCCAATACTCGGCAGAGCGTTTCATTCTCCACCCAAACGCTTCGAAGTATGTAAAAAAAGTCCGCTACTCCTCGTTTATTACACACCTCTTGGTGTTTGGATATTGGATGAAACACTCTTTCACCGGCGTTTGATATAATATATCATACACGAGGAGTTTGTTGAAAACCGAGGCGATAAGCGAGGTTTTTTACAAATTCGAGGTGTTTGGATATCTGATGAAACATCACTTTCGAGTGTGTGATATTGCATCTCAAAAGAATCAGTATATTTGAAGAGAAAGTGTAGGTGAAAGCTTGCAAAATATTAAATATATGTAATTTCTTCCTCAGATATCAAAACCACGTCTCATTAGTGATTTCCTTTCTGTTTTTCTCATGAATTATTAATGAAATTGAGATAAATTCATTAATGGGGACCTTCACTTAATCAAAAGGTCAGTTTGTCCAAATTTCAGTTTCAAGAGCGCATCAGTATTTAAGCTTTTTATGCATTATGTTGATCTGGTTACGAATAAAAAGTTAGCCAACCAAGATATGGGGTTGGTTTGCATGGCTGAAGAGCAGTTTTTGGTCACAATTATACCCTTGATAAAAATGTGACCCTATATAACCACCCCACCCACGACACTTTTTGCCGACTCCCCCGTGACACTTGCAAAATCTCTTAACGCCAGATTCTGGCTGCTAAGCAACAATCCTTCCTTACTTAACATGGAAATTAGAGCCTCTCTACTGGTTTTTTAATACTCTTTTCCAAGCTATCCAATTTTCGATCGAAAATGATGGGACCGGTCGTCTCCATTCCGGTTCCATTTATTAAACTAAGATAATTCAACTAAAATAAGTGCCATGAAGCAGACGCATGCTGTTTCTTCTGGTTTTGTTTTCGAGCAAGTTGTATCTTGATCTACCGGCTAATATCATTCAATATTCGGCTATACCTCGTTGTTTATAATTTGTTCAACCTACGCATCACATATCTCTGGGTATCTGCCAATACTGCACGTTCCACCTTTAATCGTTTTTGTCACTTTTGTCACTTCGTGTGTTCGTTTGCTCTATCACCCCTTAATGAATAAACATTTAAATTGTTGCTAAAGAGTTACATAAAAGCTTACTCAAGCTAGCTCGGAGTAAATAAGAATCAATGCTGTATCATTGCATCAATATCAAAATTCATCCATCGAAATTTAAACCTGAAGGCAAAACCTACTTCTTTATCCGATGGGATACTAATACAAGGTTGTTTTCGAGACATTAGAACGAGTTGCATAGGCAGGATGCAAATATAATACAACAAACTTAACGTGAAATATTACTGACAAATACTACAGAAATGATATTTCAGAATCATCCTCAGGGTAATATGAAACGATAAATTCACAATTAACCTACACTGCTGAAGTCACCTGAAGCCAAATCCCGCTCGAGTCAAGTTGACTTCAGCAGTGCAGGTCAATTGTGAATTTATCAGTACAGAAATGAACCGACTGTAACATCTCGAGGTAAAGTTCTTCACTTAAGCAAAGTACTTGAACGTCCTTCCGGTGTTCAAGAGTCTAATATCACATACCCCTAGTATAGAAACTTACAAAGAATATATTTGTTTGTTGTGAAAAGATGCATTTGTAGTACGTTTAATACCGAATGTATGAGGGTAATTTACTTGCTGACTCCATGTTGGCATTTTAAGGCCTTCCACAGTTTCAATGTCGCTTTCTTTTGGGCTCTACGTATACACGATCTGGTCTGTGTTGACAAAAGGTTATATAACCCTGCACTACTGATTACCAACTAGATAAAGCCTGACTCAAACATCAATCCCAATAAAGGGAAATAGTCAAGGTAAAATATCGAACGGAAAATTAAGAAAAGTTTGCAAAGGAGCCCACCATTCGATTCCGTAGTATAATTAAAATGTATACAGAGTGAAGTCCCATTTCTGTTCACAATCATTTTCAGACGAGCTCTTGATAAGTCGACTCCTCAAATGCATTGTGCTATTTCCATTTTTGTATCAGTTTTTGTATCCTCCTTTATTAGCTTTATATCTAAAAGCTTTCAACTAGTTAATATTTACGCCCAAGTATTTCGATATGACATGGTTATGTGCACATACTTTCCATGTCAATATCAAAGCTAACTTAAAGTGCCCATAACATAACGCTCAAATGTTGTTATTATTTAAATGTTTTGGCAAACTGCGGAAGAATGGGGTCTTATGGCAAATTTTCATCCTATGGTGGTTTATTTCTGTCTTACCTAGTTTCTGAGATATTTGGCATTCTAAACGTCTTCCTTCCTTTTCTTTTCCTATATCTAAGCTAATTTTAGTTATTTTGTAATTTCTCGTCAAATAGCGACTTACCGGTATATTACCAAAAAATATATGTCGGGTCCCAATGAAAACAACTTCTAGCTAATAAAGTTATCCTACTCAAAAATATGTTTTTGATTATTCGTACTTTTATTTTACTTCTCCTTCCTCTTCTTTTTCCACTTCTTTCTCTACATTCATCTTTTTATTATTCTTCTTCTTTTTCTTCCTCTTCTTCTTCTTCCCATTCTTTCTCTTCTTGTTCTTCCTCTTCTTCTTCTTCTTCTTCCTCTTCTTCTTTTTCTCTTTCTTCTCCTTCCTCTTCTTCTTCTTTTTCTCCTTCTTCTTCTCCCTCTGCTTCTTCTTCTTTTTCTTCTCCTTCTTCTTCCTCTCCTTCTTCTCCTTCTTTTTCTTCTTCCTCTTCTTCTTTCTCTTTTCCTTTTTCTCTTCTTCTTCCTCTTTTTTCTTCTCCTTCATTTTTTTCTTCTACTTCATCTTCTTTTTCTTCCTCTTCTTCTTTTTCTCTCCTTCTCCTCCCTCTTCTTCCCCCTTAGTCTCTTCTTCTACTTCCTCTTGTTCTTTCTGTTCTTCGTCTTTCTCTTCTTCTTAATCCCTTCCTTTATCTTTCTTAGAGGGATCGAGAAAAGAAAATTGCCTAGACACAAACTACCTTACAAATAGTTTTCTCAATGGTAGTGGCATTCTAAGGAATGACCTACCTCAGGAGGGAAGATTAGCCACGTCTTTGAAATCATTTAAGAAGATAAACTCTACCCTCAGTTTCTCAGAGTAATTCTCTGTTGTAAATAAAAGTGTTATCTGTATCTCTATTTTATCCAAAAATTAATAAAAAATGCGTCAATCGATGTTAACATTTTAAATCTCCGACTAGGCTTTCACGAAAAGCAAATGTAATTATTGACGGAACTCTGAGTTCACATAAATCTTTCTCTTTCTCTACTTTAGACAAAAGTTCAATTGCAACAATTGCTACAACCGCGCAAGTCCTGGCTAAATTCGCGTTTCTTCAATTGACCTCCTGGACTATTTTACCTGGAGGGGGCGTTGACAGTTGAAGGCACAGTAGCTTTTACTTCGAGACAGCGTTTGCTACGTCGGTGGCAACTACAATACAGCCAATCAGATGTTTTATTGTAACGCATCAGACTTCCTGTAAGTGTTTATAACATGAATTGACGTTCAGCATATAAAAGCTGGATTTCCATTCAGTGAAAAATATCGCGCGATCGACTTTTTCCGATCAGAAGGACCAGCCTGGACAGCAAAGAAAGCGAAATCGTACACGGACGTACTAAAATTTCGTTCGTATTCTATCCATGGCTCAAGTTCTCATTCGCCTCCTAA
>JBAHVQ010232160.1:0-10171 GCA_036872915.1 Nanipora kamurai
GCTGCCAAGACATTAGACACGACTTTCGTTTCATTTGGATTATCCCTCTTGTACATTCGCACTCCTTCCACTGAACTATGACCACTTCTCTTAATTATTTCCGTCTCCTGTAATCCAGCGTCATACATTCTAGTAATGGCAGTCGCCCTTAAAGAATGATTGCTGTAATTTCCTGCTTTGCACGTTTTAGAGCACATTTCTTTCACAAGTTTATCTAACGTATTTTTTCCAATTGGCCGTCCTTCAAACCAAATTTCTTCGCCACAAGACCATGACTGCTTCGGTTTTAGATAAAACAAGTCGACACTGATATTCGTTGGACTACAAAGAACAAACGACAAATGCACATAACTCATAAGATTAATATTTGATGGACTCTATAATGCTACTAAAACTGGAAACACGATAATGAATACAAATATACTTACCACTTTGATAAATAGAAGTTGTACATAAACGTAAAAGATTTCACATCCAAAGGATCTTCCACATGCTCTATCTGTTTGGGCTCTTTCTTTCTTCGTTTGATCCCGCCTTGGTTTGTTTTGGACAATTTTTCAGCATATTTGATCATCATCATTCCGCCGCGTTGTTCAACGAACTGAAACTGGTCATGACTAAGGCCACGTTGCTCTTGCCCGCCTCTTAATGCAAACAGCTTACCAGTAAGAAACAGCAAAGTGTTAATCATGCTGTCGGGTGTTTCTGTACCAAGAATACCTTGCTCCCACATTTGTCCTTCGTCATTTACAGAAATTGCATCTCTCTCGAGTGCAAGGCGGGTGCCGGTAAAATAACGTTAGAAAGCATTTTGCCTTGACCGAATAACGACTACGTTCGTTCAGTACTTTGGTATTTGGAACGCATGGAAGCCTTAAATCTCTTCCCAGAACAATTAGTATTTATATTTCAAGTCCAATGACGGGAAAAAAACAATCTCAAATTCCTTAATAAATCATGAGAAAAACGGAAAGGAAACTATAACCGTGACGTGATTTGGATATTTGAGGAATAAATTACATAAACCAGAAATATGTGTACGCAACAACCCCTCACCAACGCTACCATCCTATCCCTTGAGGATACAAATGATAATCGGAAAGTGGAACAAAACTTAATTTTGAAAGGTTAAAAGTTGTCTTGCAGCAATGACAATTAACAAGTACAACTCAGAAGTAGCAGAGAATTAAGTACACCCTCATAAGTGCAAAGCTAACTTGAGGGTTCTGGGACAGAGAATCCAATCAACAAAGAAAAAAATGTCAAAAAGTAATTCAGCTGATGAAAATTTAAACTTTTTGCTTCGTGGCTGTTAAGAAAGCTAAAAGGAACAAAGATTAATCCAAACTAAGTTGTGTTGTACGGATTTGGTGATCTATGCAGAGGGCTATAAATAGTGAAATCACATAGGCAGTTAGGTAGTTGTATGTATTAGAGTTTACTCCTTACGATTCTGGAATAATCTTGAAGTATATTACATAAGTTTAGACAAACGGGGAGAAACATAAGGAATCGAAGTTTACAGCAGGGTTCTAGTCAGGGTCCAAAATCGACAGGGTATTTACACTTAAATAAGCAAAGATTTTCAAAAGTGCTGGCAGTCTTCAAGTACAAGGAATTTCATTCGCTGATGCTATGGAAACCGAAAAGCAGGAAACCGCCCTGGTAAACTGGCACATTTAGGATTATTGCGGGCTTACAGAAAGGAATACATGATCCAGTAACTATTTTCCCTACTTTTGAAAAGAATAAGACCTATATTTTCAGGGTTTTTTTTACTCAGAAATCCCAGGAAAGAACTGGAAACAACATGGCCAAAGGTGAAACCACAGGATAGAATGCCCTGTATCAAAGTTATTCCACACTTTGACACTGGTATACCTAATGTTTAAATAAAGTTTATAATTATTGACATTAGTGAAACAAATTATACGTAAGCAAGGTGCAAGCTAGTGGCAATAACCATACGGTTAGACGAGGCTGTTAGCTTAACAATTTTCAAGACCAATATAATTGCATTTTGGATGTACAGTGGTGGACTGAGTCCCAAATCTGACAGGTGCTGGGAAGTGACATTTCTCAGGGGTGCAGATGTTAGCTCCCCCGGAAAATTTTTAAATTTTGAAAATGCAGAAATAGCATTTCCTGCACATCTGGCAGACTTAATAAAAAATACTAGTTAGTCGCCAAGTGAATTCACTTTTTGAAATTGATTTTGCTTGAGAATATTGTCCTGTTGAACATTCAGTAATAGATAAAACAACAGAATTCGTTTTGACACATTAGTAGAATAGCCGTCAGGAAGGATAATCAGTTCAAACTTTTCATAGTCAACAGCAGCAAAATATTTGTCAGGAGAGATAATCACCTCAAAGCCATCTTGATACCAGAGAAAGGTGGTACTGTAAAACGCCGCTTATCCGAACTTCACTTAACCGAACACGTCGATTAACCGAATGCCTGCTGGACCGAAACCGCACCCAATTAATTAACCCCACGCCCGTTATTGCACAATCGCCTCGTGTCTGTAGCATCAGCATATATGGCTACTGTACGTGTTAGTGTGTCTACTCCACGAAAAAGAAAACGAGTAGTGTTGAGTATAAGCGATAAACTAAAGATCTGCCAGCAAGTTAAAAATGGACGAAGCTTACAAAGGGTAGCGGAAGAATACGGTGTTGGAAAATCCACAGTTCACGATATCGTGAAGAATGAAGAGAAACTACGAGTCTTTCAGAAAGAAATCACAGATGGTGATTGTATCAAGAAGAGAAAGACAAGCTAAAAAGAGAGTGATGAATCAAAGACAGAAAAAAATTAATGAATACTTTGTTGAGTTTCATGTATACATGTATTGTGTTAAATACATTATTGTCAATGCTGTTAGTCAAAACTTCAATTATCCGAACATTTCGATTATCTGAACACCCTTCGGTCCCAATGCGTTCGGATAAGTGACTTCCTACTGTAGTTAGAAAGGCTAATGAATTCAAAATTCTTCGTTATACAACAACAAAGTAATGTTCAGGAAGTATAACCATTTCGGAGTCATCTTGGTACGGGATTGAAATGGCAGTCAAGTAGGACAATCAGTTTAAATTATTCATGGCACAGGTACATCGCCAAAATAGTAGTCCAAAGCATAAAACAGTTCAAATTTGTGTTGCAGAACTGCAAAATAGAAGTCAAGAAGGGTAATTACTTCAGAGTCGTCTGGATACAGGAGCAAAATAGTCACTTGTGAGGTTAATGAGTTTAACGTCGTCATGATGCAGCATCATAACAGTCGTCAGAAAGAATAGTCAATTCAAAGGCACCTGGATAAAGGAGAGAAATGGTACTGAGTTAGGAATGCTAATCATTTTAACTTCTTCATCGTACACAGCAAAACAGTAGTCAGAGGATAGTCGATTCAAAACCGAAGTCAGGTAGTGTAACAAATTCAAATTTTTCGAGATACAGAAGCAAAATAGCAGACACAAGAAGATAATCAGTTCTGTAATTTCAATTTAATTTCTGTAGTATATTCTGTATGTGAATAGCTACTTCCGGTTAAGCGCTTATAAATCAGGTTCAAGGGATCTCTTCCCGTGAAATAAATATGTGATGGTGAAGGCTAATACTATATAGAATAAAGCAATCTAAATCAATCCGAGGTGATCCATAAAGAGAGACAACACAACATAGTGGCAGCGCAGGGATAACTGTAAGAAGAACACAGATGGAACGGTTTGTCAACGAGAACTACCAAGAAGAAATAAAAGAAATCCTCATAAATACTTAGACAGAAAATGGCTTAATGCATCTATAGCACCGCCACAGACGAACTGGGAAGCTGCCGATTGTATCGAAACCTTTCGAAAGTTCAGGCAAAAATGCGAACTGATGTTTAGAAGCATTTTAAAAGACATCGGCAAAGAAGAACAAGCAAGCTATCTCCTGTTATGGATTGGTGAGCAAGGACTTGATATGTACAATAGAGGGACCTTCGAAGACGAAGATGAACGAAAAGACCCGACGAAAATACTCGATCGATTCATGGAGCATTTACAGCCGCGAACAAACCATCAAATACACAGATATACCCTTCAAGGTATACGTCAAGGTCAAGGTGAGACAGTTGAGGTTAAGGTTAAGAATATCGCAGCTCAGTGCAAGTTCAGAGATAATAAAGAAATTGACGATATAATACTAGACCAACTTATTTGCGGAACCAACAGTTCGAAGGTCCAAGGAAGCTCTAATATGTCGAGACGAACAGTTAACGTTAAATGCTGCTATAGATATCGCCAGAATTCATGAAGCAACTAAACGCCAAATGAACTCATTGTTAAATGAAAGTAAGGGACAGTCAGAGCTACTTGATAGCATAAATAAAAAGAAACTCAGCTTTGGTGCAGGGGGAAATGATTTGAAAGACAAGAAGCTCAATCCTGGTCCTGGGGGAAATGTGTCAAATGTCATACCATGTATGAAACGCGGCAAAAGTCATGGCCTACCGCACAAAAGCAATTGCTCATTGTATGGGACCAAATGCAGGAAATGTGGGAATCAAAATCACCAAACCGAAGAAGCAGAAAACAAATTAATGACGTAGAAGCGAATAGAGTGAGGAACCTTTCTGATAATATTATGACAATTGGCACAATAGAAATAAATAATTTGGGGTAAGGGTGTCAAAACAACACTAAAGAAGAAATATTTATTACTTTACGTGTAAACCGAAAGAACAACAGCGATATAAATTTAAAGTGCAAGGTGGATACCAGTGCGCAGAGCAATGTAATCCCTATATGTATATCCCTACACACAGAAGGGGTACCAAAGGAAGGAGCTCTCAAAAGGAATGATATGATCCTAACTCCTTATGGGAGGACTGGGATTGCCCAATTTGGAACAATAGACATTTCTTGCCAGTATAAAAGAAGAAATTTTAGGTGTACGTTCTGCCAACCTGGGAATAAAAGCATGTAAAGCCTTAATTTGGTTAGGTTCCAGTGTGCTCTGGAAACCAAAGCTGTGCAGCAAGATAAAGGCTACAGAGAAGCGAGTCAAGGGCCCATTGGTGAAGAAATTGCCAGTAGAAAGAAGGAAGTGAGATTCGCTGACCGATCAAATGCAGTAAGCTAGACATTAAGGAAATACTCATGTTAAACCCTACTTACCAATTACAAATCGTTCCAAAATAAAGGACAAAGAGCATCTGATCGAGATGTATCCAGAGTGCTTTGATGGGGTTGTTGGGTGTTTTGAAGATTGTATATGTCATATCACCTTAGATCTCAAGGTCAAACCAGTCATCCATGAACCTCCAAGAATACCATTAGAATTAACGGACAAGTTGAATTCGGAGCTTGCCGAAATGGAAAGAGAAGGTATAATTGCAAAGGTAATTAGACCTAGTGACTGGGTCAACTCCATAGTCATTAGAGAAAAATCCAACGGAAGAGTTTGGTTATGCCTTAACCCGAAGGACTTAAATAAGGCTATAAAGAAGGACCACTACCCTACCCCTACAGTAGAAGAGTTTACCAAGTTGGATGCTCGTAATGGGTAATGGAATGTGAAATTAGATAAAGAGTCCTCTTATTTAACCACTTTCAACACGCTAAATGGTCGTTATAGATTCTTAAGAATGCCCTTTGCCCTACGAATGAGCCAAGCTGTATTTCAGTTCAAAGTCGATGAAAGCTATCGTAACTGTACTGGTGCTGTTGGGATTGCAAATGATATCACAGTCCATGGCAAAGATGAATCAGACCATGATCTACACCTACATGAAACAATGGAACGCACCAGGAAAGCTAGCATTAAGCTTAACCAAAAGAAGTGTGCTGTCAAGACCACCAAGTGCAGTTTCTTTTGGCATGTTATACACATCCAACGGAGTAAAGCCTGACCCAGAGAAAGTCCAAGCCATAAAGAATATGGAGCCACCGAAGGACAAGAAAGAGTTGCACACCTTCCTTGGCTTGGTCAACTATCTGGCACCGTTCATGCCCAACCTAGCTGGGCCAGTTATACAGCGCCACTGAGAGAACTTCTCAAAGTTAGTGTTGACTACAATTGGACTCCATCGCATACGAAAGTATTTGAGATACTCAAATGCCTAGTTAGTACTGAAACCACGTTAGCTCATTATGACAGAGGTAAGTCAGTCGTTCTTCAAGTTGATGCATCAAACAAAGATTTGGGAGTGGTACTGATACAAGACGGTCAATCGATTGCGTTTTTGTCGAAGGCTCTCACTCCAGCAGAAAGTTGATATGCCAATATCGAACGCGAGCTACTGGCTGTAGTCTATGGTTCCGCAGTTCCACAGTTACAGTATCTATATGGAAGGCAATTCGTAGTAAAAAGTGATCATTGTCCACTAGAACTGGTTCATAAGACGAATCTCATTATGGCACCTCCGCGACTTCAAAGAATGCTCTTAAGATTAGAGCCCAATGATTGCAGTACTAAATACAAGCCTAGCAAGGAAATGGTGATTGCCGATGCGTTGTCGCAACTGACTCCACAAGACAAGCGGGAAATACCAGGGATGCGAATTAAAGTATATCACTTGGTAGAGATTACACCTATCAGGCTAAATCAGATAAAAGAGGAAACTGCTAACGATGGGACTCTGCAGATCCTTTCCCAGCAAGTCATCCAAGGGTGACCTGATAGTATCAAGAAAATTAAGTCAGTTTTAAGGCCTTATTGGACCAACAGAGATGATATCTCCGTTCAAGAGGGAGTCCTGTTACTTGGAAGTCGCATAATAATTAATCTAAGGCAGTGGGTGTGAAACTATGATCATGAACGTTAAAACGACATAGCGATTGTTTTCTGAAGAATCATCCCTCTAAGTAACAGGAGGCAGTGGATATTTTAAAAAGGCATCTACTCATCTTAACCAAAAACTTTGGTTACTTCTTCCACCACTCCGTCCGAGTTCTCTGCGACCGGTTCATCATTTGGTAGCTCGTTCACTACCTGGAGCTGGGCTTGATAATCACTGACACTGCTCATTGATGCAATGGCTGAAACTTGTCTTCAGTCATCCATTGTCTTTTAACCTGCATGAAAACACAAGTGTCAATCAGTCTTCGCGAAGTATATCAAGAAAACAAGTTTTGCGGTAAAAACCCCACAACAATTATTATTAAATTTTACTCACCATTCTCTGATCTCTTGCTGTAGGTTCGTAGGAAAAGCAACAACACCGAAGTCATCTCTGAGAAGTCGTGGGGAATTCTGTTTGCTTTGTTTCAGAAGAGAACTAAATTTGTTTTGGAAGGGAACTCCGCTCGAATGATTCCGATGTAAAATATTCGGAACGCACTGCCGAGTTCTTTGTTGAAACCCACTTGTCCTGTGTCATCCTCACGAAGTCGACCCATCGCTTTCTCCTTCTTTTTGCCTCATTCGTCTCGTCGTTAAGAAAGGGAATTCGGAGATTTTTTTCTCCAAACCCGCTTTGTTTGAACACCCAAAAACAATGCATCTATCCGGCATGATTTAATGTTACTCACTATGAACAGTATTCCAATATTGAGAGTAGAGGAAAGCCTCTCTCACAACTAAGCCTCAGACTCCAAAAGCAAGAGACCGTTTTCTACCAAATTAAGTTGAAAATCAAAGGACTGCATATCCACTTTAACCGAAAAGTGGAGGGCCCAATAGGGAATGGTAATACGCGAAAGGTTAAAACAATAGAAAACCCGAGGGAATAAGGGATACAAGCCAATGTTTTTTTATCTGCCCATGCTGGGAAAAAAACTTTCTTATGAGGAGGAAAATGTCATCATAAAAAATAGTAAATAAAAAATTCTAACTATTAAGAATACAAACCAATGTATTTATCCGCCCATGCTAGACGAATCATTAGCTTGTGAAGGGATAAATGACACAAATTAAGTTTCTCCACACTTAAGTTCCGGCAGTTTCCCAACCCTTTTGCTTATCTACGAGCTCTTTAACACTGCCGACAAAGCACTCTACTTTGTATTCTTAACATAGCCGTCATTCAGTATGCAACACTAGTCAGCTTACGAAGGGACAAAAGTAGTTGCTTAAGATTGTATTTAACCTGAGACTACAGTCATTTTACAAGCCATTAAACAAACCCCAAGTATCAATCACAACGGTCAATTAGTCGTGGTTTTTTTAAAGTTGACGTTGTAGATCATAAGATCTCTATTACGTCAACCGTACTGTTTTTTAGTGATAACGTCATAAGCCAGGCAGCCAATACCTAATCACATTGCGTATTGTAACGCACTTATTTTATTATTAACTGTAACAAACTTGCTTAATCATAGTGCTGAAAAAGCGTAATTGTTTCTTGTTTCATGTTTTGCCCTGCCGTGGTTTAAATTGTTAAGCGTTACTTGCACATATGGAGTAAATTCGTCTTGAGTTGCCTTTTTTTGAAACGATAAATTCACAATTAACCCACACTGCCGAAGTCAACTGAAAAAGTTGAGTCGAGCGAGATTTGAACTCGCACCTTCGGGAATCCGGTCCGCCGCTCTACCTGTTGAGCTATCGAGTCTACAGGGATTGGAGGCGAGTTATTATCCAACTTAAGTGCACCAGATATTCTCGCGACAACTTAACGCTATCCACGGGTGGATGTGCAGTGTTTCAACTCTATTTCAATTCTATTTTAGGTTAATTGTGAATTTATTGTTTCATAATACCCTGAGGATGGTTCTGAAATAGAATTGCTTTTTTTCTCTTTAGATTTTTTATCACCAGGGACCACGGGGCTTTTTCAAATTGAGGGAGGGTAAAAATATGAGAAGAATCAACTGTGTAAAGATTCTTTATTGTAAGGCCTCTTGATTGCGTTTTTGCTTGTTTTCCTCTTCCTTTATTCTCACTTATTTTTTCTGGTTTTGGACGTTCACCAATTTAAAAACAAACTGGTGTAGAAAAAAGTAAGGTCGCCCAAAAAAATGGCGGTCGTGGAAATTCTCCCTCCTTTATCTTCCAGCTGCGCGGTCCCTGAACATGGTATTTACCCTAATTTTATTAAAAAGTTTGACTTTTATTTTCAAAACGCGTTAGTAAAATTTCGTTTTATGGTATTTCCAGAACTTGATTTCACAAACGAATTTTAATTTTACTTTCAAAACTATATTTTTTATTTCTACCAGGAATCGAGTGATGTTAACGACGAGTCAGTGATGTGGTATCCTGAAGCGATGGAGTCCGAAAACTTTGGATATTACGTACTGCAGTCCAAGAAAGGTCAAAATACTCGTCGAAATTCGTCGAAATTGTACCTTAGCAGTGATGGAGAGGGGGAACTCCAGCTTAAACCTGCAAATAGCACCAAATATCCGCCACCTAAACCCAACCCTTTCATTGATGTTGCTTTGTTATTTCGAGCAATCGAACATAGTGAAACCAGCTAAGTGACCAAAACTCTTTACGAATAAACATAAATAATACAACATAAAACAAAAGTAAGACAAGAATGCGGACAATAGTTATATAATTCATCACGGAAAAGTTAGTTACAGCGTCCTGCCATAGGTAAATATATGTAGATTAGTTTTATTAATATCCTGGTTAGGTATAAAAGGTACAACGATTTTACAGTGTGGAATATCCTTAAAATTTAGGTACAAGCCAAAGCTAAGATTAGAAAACGTAAAATAAATTTGATCAAACAAGCAGTTAATTATAATTGTTCTTTATTAATTGTAAACGGGCGGAATTCCGGGCATTCCTGAAATAGATCGTTGCTTTTTAGCAGTGATGGGGGCTTTTTTTGCAATATCTGACCAGGGCAAACAATTTGATTGGCGATAGCACCAGGATGCTTTTTGTGATGTTTGACCACAGTGAACAGCATTCCCGCCGAATTGTTTTTTATTGTTACTGTTTTGTTGTTACCGTTTTTACTACAGTAGCAATAGATACACCAGGCGGAAAGCGTAGTTTAAAAATGAATATAAGTGCCCAGCAAGCGATTTTAAAAAAGACATAATAAAAAGAATAACATTTATTTGCTGACGTTTCGTTGTTTACATCACAACATACAAGAGTTATACTATATATACTTACAATGATACTAGTTTTAAATTGCACAAAATGGTTACAAAATTTAAAATTCAAACGAACAAATTAAAATAAAGGTCAACTAAGTAAATAAACTGTAAGTCAGAGTTAA
>JBAHVQ010232191.1:0-10164 GCA_036872915.1 Nanipora kamurai
TATTTTGAAGTTATATATGGCAAAATAATTAAAGGACAAAAGGTGGGAGACAATTGCAGATCTCAATGCGCATGCTCAAGTAGCTAATGCAAGTTTATTTGTCAGAAGATATAATTTACTAGAATTTTTGGAAAAAATTGAGACTGGACTCATACTTTTGGCACCTACTGTATATTCATCAGGTAAGTCCTGGCTAGTGAACAGTGCTGTCCATTGTTTGAACAGTCAGACTTTTGTTATGTGATAAGCAGTATGTGGTGGGTAACTCCCTATTTGGTAGTTAGAATTTAAGTTCAAAAATAATGGGCAGCACTGTTGACTTGCAAGGACTTACAGTATCTGCTGGATACCTGGGTTTTTACACAAGTGTCCCCAGTATTTTGGATGGATTATGTTATATGTAATGCTTAACAATAAAAATAATGGAAATAAAAGTGATGTAACAATATTTAAGAAGTGTGACATTATTTTTGCTTGCATTATTATATTGTAATAACATGTAGTAGTGTAGAATCCCTCTGACCCACTAAGGGGCAAGGGTGCACTTTAGTATTTTCCTCTGGCTAATGCCAAAAGATTATTTGTCACAGGGATTAGCCCTGGGAGTTAAGGGGTTAAAAAAATGTCATTAGAGGACTAGGGTGCACTTTAGTAGAGTATTTCACTAAGTGCTGGTGGATTAAGATTGAGAAGGGAAAAGGATGTATAGAGTTAAAACATGACTACCTGTATTATCATGTCTTACGTTTGATTTGTTTTCGGAGTGATGTTTTGAATCTGATGTCTCATATGTTGGTAGCAGCAATGGTTCTTTGCTGATGTTTGCCAAGGATTTGCAGGGAGGAAATCTTGGGTGAATATAGATGAGAACCTAGCTCAAAATCCAGATCTACATAAAGCAGTCACATTTGTAAATTAACCAGGCTTAAAATATGACTGAAAGTGAATGAACAATGTTAAATGTGAATTTATCATTTCATGTTATTCTGAGGATGATTCTGAAATAGAATTGAAACACTGCATATCCATCCTCATGGATAGTGTTAAGTTGTTGCCAGAATATCTCATACACTTAAGTTTGATAATAACTTGCCTCCAATCCCTGTAGGCTTGATAGCACAACAGGTAGAGTGGCAGACTGGATTCCCATAGGTGCAAGTTCAAATCCTGCTCAAGTCCACTTTTTCAATTTACTTCAGTAGTGTAGGTTAAATGTGAATTTACCATTTCATACTACCCTGAGGATGATTCTGAAACAGAATTTATAATTATATGTATGTTTGTTTTTATCTCTTCACCATTGATTTGTAAACATGATTGCTTTGAAAGTAAAATTTCATTAATTTGCATTGATTAAAACCTCAATTACATGGACTGCATAGGGAGCATGCCTCCTGCTCAACCTGTATGTTAAAATGTAATTTAGTTCAGGCTAAGATGTTCAATTGCCCTCTGTATGGACTTGATTGTATGGACCAAGTTTGGGAGCATTCCATAAGAAAAATTAATACTGTCCTGCATTGAAACCTTAGCTTGTTTCTTAAGTGCTGACAGGTGAATTTTGATCTTTGTTGTTCAGGAGATGGCATTATCAGATACTCACCATGAAACTGTTGATTTTTAGCAGCCAGATGTAAGTTGTGAAAGTGACATTGAAAGTGGGAGTGAGGCCAGTGATGAAGCAGGTGAAGAAGATGAGGAGGAGGAGGATGGTGATGCTGAAAGCAATGATGGTAATCATGACAGTGATTATTCACAACAGGATACACCAAGTGGGAAGCGAAAATCAGAATCTGAGGCTGGTCAGTGATGAGCTGTATCCCTCCTTTTTTTAAAGAGCTATATGTGTCTGAGCTGTTGTTTTAATTTTTGAATAACAGGTCCCATTAATCAATACATTAATTTTTTAAAATTTTAAGTGATTTTTTTGTATTGCTTAGCTAACACTCTCAGTATCATATTTTTCTACTACATTTAGCACAGGGATTCCAGTCATAACTTGTGGTCTGTGAGGTAACATACTGCCTGCAATTTGGCCTGGCAAAAGCAGTTAATATGGCAGTTGAAAAAGTCTTGATAATGAGGACATCTAAAACCTGAACTTCTAAATATCTAAAATGGATAAATATTTCTTGTAGTATACAGAAATAAAATACACTTGATTTTTATTTCATCAAGAATTATGGTATTATGAGGTCCTGGGCAGTTTCATGACATGTCATCATTCCCTTACATAAAATAATACAAGGATGGACAGACCAGATCAACCAATTTTCACTCAGATGCCATTTTCTTGCCAAAATTCCAATTAGAAGCAATATTTTTCACAACAAGTAAAGGACGATAGTTGCTCTATTCGTAACGTTTTCAATATTGTGAACTTCAATCATTTCACTTTCAAAATCAAACAATTTTGGCAAAATTTGGCATGTCATGAGCTGTGTGTTATCCCTCAAGGGTACTGAACTATTGTAACATATCAACGAGACATCAAATTTCAATTGACCATTATGGAAAACCGAAGGGGAGCATTCAAATTAATCATGGACAATATGTGTAAACTGAACCTTAAGTTTACAGTTTGATACTATTAAAGTCTTAGCAAATTTTTGCTGACCAGCCTGTCAAATGTCATGGACTCTGAAAAACTCTGAGCTATCCTGTCTGGAGTTCAGAGTTTTTCTGAGTCTGTGGCATTTGACAGGTTGTTCAACAAAAAATTTCCTAAGACTTTAATATGTGTAAAGATAAACAAGTATATCAAACTATCAAAAATCCTTTTACCAGTCCGAACTTTGAGGAACAATACTTTTCACTCCTTGCCAATATGTCATACAGGAAAGACCAGGAAAACTAATAGACTGCAGAGTGAACCACAAATCTATTTGCACAGCAGGTTTTCTCTGAGGAGTAAAGCTTTCCACAGGTGAGATTGTATACTGTGATTGGCTCCTGTGGCCCCTCCCATGAGAGAGTTGGCATATTGTCCATGAATAATTTGAATATGCCCCTCCTGGTTTTCCATAACAGTCAATTGAAATTTGACATCTTGTTGATATGTTGCAATGGTTTGGTACCCTTCAGAGATAGGACACAGCTCATGTCATGCCAAATTTTGGCAAAACTGTTTGATTTTGGGAGTGAAATGATTGATGTTATCACAATATTGAAAATGTTATGAATAGAGCAACTATTGACCTTTACTTGTTGTGAAAAATATTGCTTCCAATTGGCATTTCGGTGAGAAAATTGCATCTGAGTGAAACTTGGTTGATCTGGTCTGTCCAGTGGGGAATGACAGCATATCACAAAACTCTTCAGACTTCATAATACCATACCAGTAACTCTTGAGAAAATAGAAACCCAGTAAGTGTATTTTGTTTATTTCTGTATACTGGTAATACAAGGAAAATTTAGCCATTTTAGATATTATTTTAGAAGTTCAGGTTTTAGATGTCCTCATTATCAAGACATTTTCAACTGTCATATTAACCGATTTTGCCAGCCCAAGTTGCAGGCAGTACTGTACATTACCTTGCAGGCCACAAGTTACAACCAGGCTGCCTGTGCATTTAGGATTAAGGTTTTTAGCTGTATCTCAAACTACATTAGTCACATTGACGAACTGCAGACAAGAAACCTTTATCCAGAATCAGTTATACATTTTAATCATTAGGTTGATTTGTTTGCATTATACATTAACATCTTCCATAGATGGATGTGATGATTAACTAACTACATGCTCCAAATTGTGAAGGTCTTCTAGGTTGAATCTGTTATAATGGGTATCAAGTGCTAAGATTTTTGCTTCAATTTGTCAGTTAAATACACTGTACTGTATCATGACATGATGAATATCTTTTCATGTTACCGAGTGTAAATGCCAAATATTCCTTAAATTATATACCCTGAATTATCATCCTTATTTATATATATACACACACACACTCAGAATTCCTGACCATGCTCTTGACAACGGCCTTCAAGTTGGCAGGGTACTGCACTAGATTCACAGGGTCACTAATTTGATTCCCTGCCAGAGGCCCTAAAGTTTCAATTTTTTGCAACTGGTCCTGGTTGGGTCTTAAAATATATCATTCTGACACACAAAAATTTCTTTTACTGATTATAAATATTTGATGTTACCAAGTGTAAATGCCAAACATTCCTTGAATGAGATGAGGTATACATGTAGTTGGATGCCTCTCTAGTTCCTTGGCCAACTGGGCTGTAAAGGGCTAAAAGAAGCCAGTTCTTAGCTTTTTTTTTTTGCAAAACATTAGAAACAGCTATAAACGTGAAAATATTTTAATTTATGTTGTTTTATTTCTTTGTTTAATTTGTATGTCATTCTTGTAGGACCACCAAGGAAACGAAGAGTTGTTGTTATTAATGAAGTATTGATGAAAATTCCATTGGAGAAGGGGTAATTATTGTTGTTTCAAGCTTTGAAATTCATTAGAATACTAAAATCATAACTTATGAAGGAAAGGCAGAAGAAATAGCTAGCTAATTATTAGTTGTAAATGAGAAAATCAATCCAATTTATATAATAAGGGGGCAGGTGGAACAGTGGTAGGTGATGTGTCTTTCACATCTTCAACTAGGGTTTCATTTTGGGTCCATGATGTTGTATGATTAAAGTAACCTGTGTCATGTGTGAGACAAGTCTTGTCCAGTTTGATGCTTACCAAACATCACAGGTTTTCTCCAGGTACTTTGGTTTGCACCTGTAGTACTGTATTTCATGGTGTATAAGTTGATACAATGTAAAAGTCAACCCGTTGTATTTGCCAACAGAATACTGTATTTTTTTTGTCATAACCTGTGTATAAGTCGAGTCAGTATTTTACTCAGTTACCAAAATATTACCAGTATTTGTATTTCAAAATAACTTTAATGCACTGAGATAAATTTACAAATATACAACTTGGTAACAGAAATACACTAAAATTTATAAGGAATTTGTGCAGTTTTTATGGAAGACATCTTTCTTGTTGTCGAACTGTCACTGTTTTGATGGATCATGAGGTTTTGCAACTATGAGGTTTTTATTGGTGGATAGAGGTCAGAACTCTCCAAAGACAGTATTCTGGGATGTTTTGATTGGTCAGATTAATGCATCGAATTCCTGCAATATGATTGGTCAAAAATAAAAACATGTGATCCTCTTTCCGAAACAAGCTATTGATCTCAGTGAAACTTGGAGGAAAGGTTGGTCATGATTCAAGAAGAATTTCATCCAGTAAATCAGAGCCTAAGACCCTGGATGAGAAAGGGTTAAATCCTCACCATAATCATCCACTGATGATAGAAACCTGCTGAGCTGACTGTCTCACAAGGCTGTTAGCTCAGCCAGTTTCTCTTGTGTGTGGCAGGATTAAGATTAAAACACAACGGAAAGTTCACAAATTAATATCTATATTTGGGACCCTTTGTATAAGTCAAAGCATGTTTTTATACATCAATTTAATGCTCTAAACTATCGACTTATACACTGTGAAATACAGTAAGGTCACTCACTGGACCTGTTGGGAGAACAGCTTAACGGTAGTTGATAGGGTTACCCAGTATAGACTATGGAACTTACCTTTTACCTTAGTATTCATTCAATTTCCATCACTCAGATAGCTTGTTTCACCAAAGTAGTTGGCAAACATGTACCTCTGGCCTGGGCTGTCAAAAGGTTAATCCAGTACAGTTTGTTCTCTCATACTTAATAATTACATTATTGAAAGCTAATAAATTGATACTGACATCAGGCTGAAATCATTGTTGTGTATGTTGTGTTGGTTGCATTATGGTCTACATGTGTAGTTATACGTTTGTAAATTTTTGTGACTTTGTGAATAGATGGAGACGTCAAACAAAACTACGTCCAGCAGTTGCTGGAGGGGGATTTAGAGGAGATGTTTACTACTTTTCACCCTGTGGTAAAAAATTAAGGACCTATCCAGATGTTAAAAAGGTATTGTTCATAACTTGACATTTATTTCAATTTTTTTAATACAGAAAGTTGGGCTCATTCCTTGTAGGAGTAAAACTTTCTGGTGTTAGCCAGAGTAAAGATGGTACTAAAGTGTGCCTTTGCCCCTTTGTGGGTTAAAATTATTGAGAAAATGGGGACTAATTTTTACCCATCACTTAAAGAACTGAGCTTGATACCATCATAATGGTGTTATTCAAATAGATCCTTCAGTACAGGGGTGTCACCATGGAGGCACTAGGGAGATCTGGAACCCACCATTTCTTCAAAACTAGTATTTGAATGAGAAACTGGTGGAAGGCAGTGAGCAGGTTAAGACTTCAAGAACTCAACTGTCATTAGGAAACCACACAAATATTTTCTAAGATCTGTCAACAACAACTGTTGAAATACATTTTGATAATATTGTACCTGATTGCCAGGTTTGTTAAGTTGCTTTTGATGAGTAAAATCATCTGGCATTGGCCATAGTAAAATTGACAGGCTGCCAAATGATGATGGTACCTGGTAAAGGTTTGATGATTATGTAATTAACTATTGGATGACAAGCCTATGAGAACAGTGTGAGAGAGGGTGAAGTCAGGATTGACTGTTACTTATAGAAAACTGAAAAGGTTTTTAGTATAAATTTGATCAGTTTGATTGGCCTGTTTATAATAAGTGGGGTTTTCATTACACATTGCATTTTATTAATAACTATTGATAATTAAAAATAAATCTATAATATGACAATCATTCAAGTTGACATACATGTATTGTGATAAGGAATTGCACATTTATTCTAAATTTATTATACTGGTAGATTTTATGAAGAATCATGTGTGATTGGTTGTTTGCATGCTCAGTTACTTGTGGGCATGATGGGAATGTCAAGGAACCAGTAATAAGATTTTTGAGGTTTCAGATCTACCTCCAAGGAGAAAACTGTTTTCAATCAGCATAATAGTTAAAACATGTCTCATGTTTTTGCATGGTACATGTGTGCTACAGTATGTTTCAACAGAAATTGCATGCTCAACATAGCTCAGTAAGGTAATGGCTACATGTACAGTACCTGTGACCCAGTAACCAGTCAAAGTAACATCTACTGTAACACAGTGGTAATAGTATTATAAATAATGGAAAAATTAAACTACTGTACTTCTTTTACTACAGTATCTTGAAAAAAATGGAATTACAGACTTGGATTTGAACAACTTTAGCTTTAGTATGAAACTTCATATTGGAGAATTCTTGGAGTGTACTCAGGTAGTAACTACACTGTATTGCTAACATTATGTTTAAAAATGCTAGCTACTAACATTGCTAACATTGTGAAGACAAGAATCTTTTATACATGTACTACTATTTGTTAACTACATGTACAGTAACATTCTGAAAGTAATTTATTTGGTCCAGTGTCAGCTCAGAGCTCACAATAAATTTATGTTCCTTGTTATTGTGTCTTTTACTCTAAACAGGTGACTTTGATCATAAAAACTTCAAAGCCCAGATAGTTTATATGGCAGATAAGTCATCAAGAGTGGGCAGTGCTATTCAAGCATTGAACAAATGAACTTCCATTTCATTCACTGAAAAGGTAGACACCCACTGGATAGTTGTATTCAGCAAATAAAATTTAGGTTCAGTTCAATGCATGGATATTGCAATGCTATTCACTCATTAAAATTTATCCGCCGGATAAGCTACTGTATCTAGGCTTTGAACAACCTATGCCTATAGTGCAAAAATGTGGACAAGTACATTAGTATAGCTATGAAGCCAAATTATGTAAAGGAAATCCGAGCACGTTGACATATTTCTCTCAATTTCTGCTGAGAATGATCTTAATTAAATAAAAAAAATATAATAACTTGAAAGAAGTTTTTTCATCCATCAAAAACCCCTTAGCATTAGGCAGGGAGGGCAATTCATGTGTCATTTTCACCCAAACTCTAAGGATCCCTAAGATGGATGAAATATAATAATAATGGTGATGGTGGTGGTGGTGATGATGGTGATGATGGTGATGATGGTGATGATGGTGATGATGGTGATGATGATGATGATGATGATGATGATGATGATGATGATGATGATGATGGTGGTGATAAAGCAAAGCAATGTTTGTAAGAACCAGCAGATGGAATATAGTGAACGGCTTAAAATGTAATCTCAACCTGAGAAAGGCAGCAGTGATAATAAGTATGGCAAGCAACATGGAATTATAGAGAAAGGAATATTGTGGTACCAACAGCAATGGATAAAAGGACATGTTGTGGAGGATGACAAGTTTAAGCTGATGTGGGATTTTGAATACAAACTGAGGAAATATAATAAAGCATGGAGACCAGACCTCGCACGAGAGGACAGGGAAAGGAAACATATAGGAATCATATAGGAACAAAATATTAAAGCGAAACATCACAAAAAGTTGAACAAGTACCAGCAGTTAGTATTCGAAGTGAGAGAGGGGCAACCAGGATTCCGTTGTAGAGATAATACCATTGGTAATAGGATGTCTTGGTGATGGTATCGAAAAATTATATACAGCAACAAATTGTGAAGCTGATACCAAACGAGGAGAATGCTGAGTGGGTCGTGAGAACCCTGCAAAAAACAATTCTACTGGAAAGTGAGACACTGCTAAGTGTTAAGTGGAGTAGTCCGAGAGGATTCATATGTTCCTTTCAGATTCTATACTATTGAAATATTTACATGTATCCCTAACAAATTTTGATAGAAAGAGCCACTATGAACATATCATAAGCACCATACCAAACCGGCTATCAAGAGGAAGTATAATAATAATATTAATATTAATAATAATGATGGTAATAAATAATAAATAATAAGTAAATAATAAATAATAATAAAAAACCACTGCATGGCCATTTTTTTCAAATACTGAAGATGTAAGGCATGAGTAGGTGGGATTGGGTCAGAAAAGGGTATTTGAAGAAAGAGACTGAAGGATGATAATACCTGCCGATTACCAGGCTCTCAGAACAAGATATATCAGGAAGAATATAGACAAAGACGATGTCTCTGAGAAGTGCAGGATATGTGGTGGGAGAGATGAATCTGTGTCACATATGGTTTCTGAATGTGAGGGTCTTGCTCAGAGATAGTACAAGAAATGGAGACATGACAAAGTAGCACAGGTCATACATTGGACATTGTGCAGGAAATTTAAATTTCATGCATCAGAAAAGTGGTATGACCACAAGATTGAGAAAGTACTTGAAAATGAGCACGTGGAAATACTGTAGGATTTCAACATACAGACTGACAAGGAAATTGAAAACTCCAAACCTGGCCTATTAATGTTCAACGAGCATGAAAAGAGATGTTGGATAATTGATGTTGCGTGTCTGTTTGATGTAAGAGTAAAAGAAAATGAAAAGGACAAGATCGAAATTTACCAGCCCTTACAGTATGAAATTTTGCGGATGTGGCAATGCAAGCATGTGGAGGTGATACCAATTATCACTGGTGCACTTGGAACCGTGAGATGTTCTGTGGGGAGGTGGTTGGAGAAAATAGAGATGAAGGATGGATTTAGCGACATGCAAAAGGCTTGTTTATTGGGGACAGCAAGGATACTGAGATACGTGCTGAATATCTGACGTCAAGGGAATTGACTTGATATTCTACAGAGAAATACCGGCGAAATATACAAGAAAGATATGCCGTGAGAAGGGAAAATAATAATAATAATAATAAGTAGAAGAAGAAGAAGAAGAAGAAGAAGAAGAAGAAGAGGAAGAAGAAGAAGAAGAAACACATCCTGACAGGTTATAGAGTGAAACAGAAAGAAAATGAATAGATTGAAAAATATGATGAACTTAAAAGAGAATTGAAGAAGATATGGTTATTGAAGAGAGTAGAAGTAATCCCTGGCAGTTTAGGTGTAGTAAGAAAAAGTTTTGAAGGATTCATGAAATAGTTGGCGTTGAAGACACATTTACACGAATTCCAGATGACTGCTTAACTTGGAACTGCAAGAATATTAAGGAAAATACTTGAATATCAAACGTGAAACCTTTGGACACTGGTTGTGACCAGCTTTCATAGAATATGTACCAGCAAGACCGTCATAGCCGTGAAAAGAAGTGATGGTGATGATGATGATGATGATGATGATGATGATGATGATGATGATGATGATGATGATGATGATGATGATGATGATGATG
>JBAHVQ010232212.1:0-10163 GCA_036872915.1 Nanipora kamurai
ACACGAATTAAACAACTGCCAAGGACATCGGACAAGTTTATAGCGACAAAAATGCGGCTAAAAAGCGATTTGAAATCTAAGGATTGTCACCTTAGTCGGCTGACCTATTTGACCTACCCTAAATCCGCCACTGGTTCCTGTTTAAATTCTGCCGAAATTTTAGATGGTAGATCGGAGGTCTCATTCCCACGGAGGCCTTTCCCTCAGTTGTCAGTTCTATTATCTAAAATTTCCTCAACTCCCTGACCCTGTTAATGAAGCTTTTCGTTCGTTCAAGGTGCTGGTCAGCTACTTGAATACACTTTTTCAATTAATACCTAATAACCAAATTTTCCAGCTCGTGGTTCAGACAAAATCAAAGCACAAGGAACTTTCCAGAATCACTCGATGAGAGATCACAGCACTCCCTTGCACTAAATTAAAAAAGACTTTGCAAATATTCTTCTGATGTCAGCATAACAGTCAGTTTACGGAGGAGAATTTATGCTTTCTGTGCTATTATGTCAGTATAAAACCGGTGTATGGCTTTAGAATTATTTGGTTAGACTTACCATCTGGTGACTGTGGCGTCCTAACACTTGTATCACCAGTAACTATTCCAGCTATTTCCCCATTGCTTTCACAAACCAATTTTATCAATTCTTGACCGGGAGAGACACCTTTACTTGAGTACCCAGAGTCACATTTCATATAAACGGAATCGCCTTCCATTAAATTTGTCGAAGGATTTGCTGTTAAATTGGAGTTAATAATGTGCGCATGGTGTACATGGGGAATGGTACAATTCTTTTTAAATTTACAACCACGATTGCCATCAAAGCAGTCACGTGGGGAAGATCGATGATAGCAAGCAAATGTGCATGAGAAGACGATGAAGTAACCGACTAAAAGTTGTAGTGATTTTGTCATTTTGAACTAGCGAGCCAGCTAACGCAGCAATGAAGTTTTAATTCTCCGTGATGGACGATTACACTAGAGGCAGAGAACAATTAGATTGAAAAATTTCTCATTTGTCATATGGTCTTTTCAACGCAAGATCAAATTTCAATTTCACAGCATCATCGGGGATCGTACCGGTATGAAATTACATGAAGAAATAATTAACCTTTAGACTTACTGTTAAAGAATGTTCTGTATGCATAGTTAACGTTAACGAGATAACAGACTTAACAGCTAAAAAAATTTGTTTGTGATTTTCTGAACCAAATAACGAAATTTGAACCCAGAAACGAATTCGATTCATTTTATTTCAGTGTAAGATCCAGACTTTGGATGCCCTCAGCGCCCCGAAATGTAAAATTTCCCAAACTGAAATGAGAAAAATTCGTGACAGACTGTAGCGTTAAGTCAAATAGACAAATAGATGAGGCCTTTAACTTTTTCTTCAACTCCTTTCTTTTTATTTTCTAATTATTTACTTATTTTAAACATCCATACAAGGGAACGTGGTTACTAACGTAAACAAGATGGGGGAACTTTTGGTTTTATTATGACCCGACAGCTAAACACATTTTCTCAATTATATGAAAACAGTGAAATTTTACCCATCCACAATTTTTATACCGCTCTTTGAAAGATAGTAAATAAATATTTTGGATCTTGCTAAGTCTTTTTCGTAATAACAAATTTTTCCGCTTCTCAGCCAATCATACAAACGTAGAGCGCTACGTATGCATTGCTGAAGGACGAGAACAAAGTCAAGAGTATCGGGGAACTGCCTGAAAATTGCAGATAGTGAAACTAAAGTTTCGAGCAAAGGTCCTTTGTCGACGCGAAACGTAAAATAACGAAGAACCTTTACTCGAAACATCAAATTTCACTCTCTCAAAACTTCTGCAGTTTCCCGATCCTTTTGGCTTTATAGTTTACGATTTTCAATTTGTTTACTTAATAGACTCCGGTTAAGAGTGCGAAATCACAGTGTGAAATCGGAAATTTTCCTATGCATGGCGTGTGCAAGTTGGGTTTCCACTAACGGAACGGTATTTATTGCCCAGAACTCATATGAATAACTAATGTCTAATCTATTGAGTGCCTTTTATCCTTGCTTCTTCTCCTTTCAGTGATGGTCAGGACTCTGAGATCAAATTTTTGGAAATTTTAACATTTTTAAGGTGGCTTCCAACAGTTTCTACTTTCACATGCTGTAATTAGTACCGTCTGCTTTTATGGCAGACCTCTCAACATATACAGTGAGAAACCTGGAGATTTTTCAAAACGGAACCACAAAAACAGGGAGACTTGCGTAACAGTTTATAAAAGAAATTTCGATCAAGTCAATTTAGACATAAGTTTTTGATTTGTTGATAAAAACAACTTTTAAAATTTTCATAAGATTCTTAAAACTTTCTTCCATGTTTCAACAGAATAGCCTACAACTTTAACTGGATCATTTGCAGTTCCAAATTTTTACACTAACTCAACATCGCAACAGCTTCAGATGATTTTGGAAAAGCAGTGGTGCATAAAGGTAATGCCCTAAAACCTCTTCGTACCTCGTCAGTTCATTTCATTAGCCGGGAGAATTTCCTGACTGACCGGGAGACCGGAAGATCTTGCTAAAAATCGGTAGTCTCCTGGCAAAACCGGAAGGTTGAGAGGTTGGTATACTGATTTCAACATTTAAGATAACTAGTAAATTGCAAAGTACATCTAACCGTAGAGGAGATATCCTGAACTAATTGAGATAAATTATATATATATTTAAATTCTGAAATTATCTTTAAAACCTGTTCTAAAACAACGTTGAAATTTTGGCACGACAACAATAATTAAAACTTACTATCTCCGGTGAATTTTTCCTGGAAATTGGTATCAGGATAGATATTTTACTAAAGAATAAGATTTCAAATTATTTTTGCAATAAAGTCTGCTTCAGGAAAAACTTCGAAGATAGGATATGTCTTTGCCAAACGTCACAAATCTGTGTTGAATATTTCAACTGTGTCAACCGTACTTCGGATCAGTCTCTTTCCCAGGTTCTTCCTGCTAGGTGGTGGAAGGGAAAGACCATTGACCTCCGTCATTAGAAGTCATTTTTCTCATAGTACAAACTGCTGGCCTACGATTAGTATACTAATATAATGTCGATAATAAAACGAACGAAGGCTCACTCGAGAATGTATTTTTTATGCTCCTTTTTACCTAGGGTGCGAAACGTCGGATTTTTGTCGTTTTCAACGCTGGGTTGGGGCTTATAATATAAAGAAGTCACACACTTAAAAATCAATTCGGAGAAATAAGAAACCTGACGCTTGTTCTCGTATTTTTTTATCACTTGGACTGTGGTGAAAGTGAAACATCAGGGAGCAAAAGAAGACCTGCAATGGCACTAAAGGCAAGGACGGCAAATGTATTTGAAGAAAATAACAGATACTACAGTAGATTCTCAGCGACGAGAGCGTTGCAATGAAGGCAAACGAACAATCGGTTGTTAAGACAAGCAAAAGAGGTACCTCATCTCCAAAGCAGGAATCTAATGAGATTCGCCTGAACCTCCCAGCGAAGAATGAAAAGGAGATAAGCCTAACTTAACCGCAGGAAAAGTGTCAATAACATGCATAATAGGAGACTCAATGGTTAAACACAGGATAAAAATAGAAGGCTTTATAAAGAATCATATTCGGGTGAAAACACAGAAGCTACGAGCATCATATAATTCCATGTCTTGAAAGAAAGCCAGATGAAATTTTAGCGTGTATCATGTCCTGCAATAATGGCGCCAACGATGTCTCGCAACGAAAAAATTGTTGCAGAATGTCCAAACGTTTGAACTTTCCCTGCAATTTTTTGACACTCGCACTTCTAAAGTTGATTGTTGTAGCGTTTGTCACCCCGTTCACTCTCAATGCAATAATCCTATTCTTACTGGTCAATTATCCACTCTAGACTATCCAGTTATATTGTTTGATGTGTATTCTTTTACTTTTATCTTAAACGTTCTTTATATGATAGACGTAGCAACTTTTCGCTGAAACAAAAGTCTGAAATTGCATTGCTAGCAAAAAACTGCAGTGTGTATCGGCGGCTTAACGGAGGTAAATCATAAACTTTTAACATACTATCAACAATATAACTGGGGCAACATAAGTCATAGTAACATTGCTGAAAAGCAAATTAATACTCACGGTGTTCACCACAATAGATCTGTAACTTCAATTTTGGCTAGACAAATTTTATCACATCTGAACAAAGGCGATGATCAAAGTTGAAATTCTGCTGCTCTTGAGAATAGAATATATATTTCTGAAATTGCTGTTCAATAATACTAGCACTAAATCCTCTCTTGAGCAAATACCCTTGAAGATCGTGAAGTCTTCTTTTGAAGACCTGATCCGATTCACATATTCTTCTCAGTCTTAGTGCATGTCCATAAGGTATGCCTTTCTTCACATGCACCGGATGACATGATCTATAATCAAAGTACTGATGCGTATCCGTTTTTTTTTTGCAAAACCTGTCAGTGGTCAAACCACTTCCTTCAAGAGAGACCTTAACGGTTAAGTAAGAAATCTCCTTAACCGAACATTCCCTGGTATACCTTATACTGTGATGGTCCGAATCGACAAACTGAAAAAAACTCCCTCAAGCTGGCCTAACCATGTAGCTAAATAAGAAATATGTCATCCAGGAACCTCCACCAAACCCATGGTTTAAAAACGCTTTCCTCAAGCAACTTTTCTTCACGTTTTGACATGAAAATGTTTGCAAAGGCCGGTGCAAAATTCGTCCCAACTGCAGTGCCCATCCTCTGTCTATAGGATTTACCATCAAATTCAAAATAGTTATTACCATAAATAATCCTAGCTTAATCTTCCAGATCGTTTGCATCACATTTAGATCCTAACTGCCCTCAAACCCCCGAAAAATTTTCAATGGCCTCTTTCATACTTAGTAATCCCTCCTCATGCGGTATATGAGGATAGAGACCAACAATATCAATAGTACAGAGGATGGCCCCTTCTGGGATGGCCCCTAAGTCTTTTAATCTTTTCAAAAAACATGTGGTATCCTTAATGACATACGGTAAACTTTCAACAATGGGCTGAATATGAAAATCAACAAACTCTGACAAACGCTCAGTGGCCGTTCCACAATTCGAAATGACCGGTCGGCCGGGAACATTTGTCAGTCTCCTATGAATCTTGGGCAAAAGATAAAATCTACCCAATTTACATTCTTTTCCCTTCAAATAAACCCTATTTTTCTCCATAATCTTCCCTTCATCTCTAAGACCTTGAAGTTTTCGATCAACGAGATTGGAAACCTCTCGTAATAAATCCCCTTCCACCAACTCCTAAACATTCTCATCCGCTAATTGCCCATACGCTTCCTCACGATAATCCTCAATTCCCCAAACAACTACCGCAGACCCCTTATCAGCCTTCTTAATAACTATAACTTTTCAGTTCTTTAAGTGCCTTTTGTTCGTCCTTAGTCAAATTACTATAATTTCTGCCTCTCTGGTTGATCGAAAGGACAACCCCCCCAACTTCTTAAGGAATAATTCCAAAGCTGGATCCACTCTTTGAGGTATCCTTTTTGACTTCTCTTTAAAACTATCCAAAGACTTTTCTTCAGTTTCATCCTTATTATTTATTATTTATTCCTTATTATTTTTAAAAATGCCCTACACTTCATTTTCCGCGCAAATTCTGACAAATCCTTATTCAGTGTAGACTTATCGATCTCTTTGGGTGTTGGACAAAACTTAAGGCCCTTAGACAATAACTGAATTTGACCATCAGTTAACACACGGTTCGATAAGTTTACTACATTATCAGGAACAAATCCTTCGTTCTTGTCAACATTCATCCGCATACCTTCTTCAAATTCCTTATTTCCTATCGGTTCTTCACCTTCAATTCTTTCTCGCTATTGTGTTTCTTCGCCCTTGTTCATCATTAATTCATAACCCCCACTTCTCTCTGACTGCTGTACATCTCCATTATCAGATCTCCACGTTCATTTACTTCTTGCTACTGTGCTTCGTCACGGTCTGTTGCCCCACCTGTCCCACCACCGATTCGTTAAAGCTCTGCGCATTTTCCACCAAATTTCTAAATCTTAACACTGTTTGTCCCGATAATCTCGGACGCTGTTGGACACCCTGGCCAACTGGACTTTCCATCTTCCCGCGGCGTCTCATTGCCAGTCTCTCCTTCACTTCGGCTTCCTTGCCAGCCATACGACTTTGAATTTCCCTAACTACATGTTCATCTTCTTCAAGCAGCTACCTAGACATTCTCTCTTCCAAACCACGCAACTTTTCATCCCGCTTTCTTGTCATTCCGTCTTCAGCATACCCACCAGCTCTAATTCTGTTCGTCTTAAGCTGTTCATCCATAAGTGTAAAAACTGTCCCGAAACCTCACCTATACATGCCGATTTCTTTAATTAAAGACCTCTTGAAACCACCTTCCTCCTCAGACTTTCTTCGTAAACTACCATGTGATGCCCCATCGCACAATCTTCTCTCCATCATTTATTAATGAAAAATATAATGTAAAACCTGCCTACTTTCTTTCTCACTCATCTTGTCACGGCAAACCAGTATAATTCATCAAAAAATTATACTGGTTTGATTAGTACCTTGATGAAGGGGCATTGTCCCGAAACATTGGTCGGTTTTTAATAAAATAATTTTTTTATGACGAGATATAGAGTTTTAAATTCGAGGAGAGGAGGTACAAAAAAATATTTATGTACAAAAAAAGTCTTACTATGTGAATATATTCATCATTGATATATCTTAAGACATAATAACATATATCAATTATCTATATATTAATATATTAACTCCTTTACTACCACTTCTCTCGCTTTGACGAGTAATATCGACTGGTGTTAACCAGAGTAGAATAATGAAAGTTCCCGTGGTTGGGAAGGAGTTATTTTTTTTCATTGAAACACATTTTGATCTCGTCATTTTCTCTAAGAGTTAAGTTCATCGAGGGAGACCATGACGGTTTTTATATAAAATGTGAGTACATGAGCTTGTCGAATCGATTGAAGTGAAGTAAAATTGTACAAAAAGAATATAGAAAGGGCTTATCGAAGGGATATCATTACAAACGGAAATATTAACTAATAACTCACTAAAACTAACAGATTGCTTTGTATTCAATAGAAATAATTGAATGTTACATATCGGGATTTGTTATCTTCGCATCCTAGCTGATTTGAGCCATGCAAAAATTTATGAATAATTTGATTCTCTGATAAGCCCGACGATCTTCCTAAACTGAACAAGAAGACTCTGATAACGAGCTTGATTTCTGATACGAAAATATGAGGCAGCTCACTGACAGAACAGTCCACGCTCGACGATTAACCATGGGTAATTAGGTCAAATAACAATGAAAACAAAAATGTATTGTTGTCGCCGTAGGTGAAGAATTTCCTTTGAATTTTCGCCTGGCCAACCAAGATTATTTATTTGCATGAACCGATCTGTAGACGAGCTCTGGCCTGTCATTCGTAATGGCAATCAGGACAAAGTCGAAAAACTTATTTGACCCGTGACGGTAAATTATCAAGCGCGTTATTAGTCCGGATTAGGGGTTGTTTACATGAATCCGGATTGACTTTCAATCCGGAATGAACTCATTCCATTTCAAAACAAACCTTATTACATGTTTATATGAATCCGGAGTGAGTTACGACTCGATCCGGATCGAGTTCAATCCTATTTTCATTCCGATTCGAGATTTCAATCCGGGTCGAAATTTGGTTTTGATCCCATTCATTCTGGAATGAATAGTGGGACCAGGGATTAGGAAAATGAGACTAGGACGAACAACGTATGCGTATTTTATAAGCTAAGTAAGCGAAAATGGCGGCGACATGTGCCAAACCGAAGAAAAACAACAATTCTCAGTCAAATACTGAACGCTGGAAATGGATTGATGAGAAAACTGAACGGTTTTTGGATGCTTTAAAAGACTTTAAAAGACAGAAGCTTGGCGAAGGTATAGAATGGGATTCGGATAAAGTTGTTATGTACGAAAATATTCCCGCGTAAATTTCAATCCTTGAACTTTTTCCCCATGTAAACACGGATTGACTTCACATTTCAATCCGGATCGAAAGTCAATCCGGATTCATGTAAACAGCCCCTTACCCTGATTCACTGCTACTGCTAAACATGTGCATTACCATTCCATATATTCATGATATCGTGGGATAATTTTGTAGTTCCAAGCTGAGTATTTAGTATGTAGTACCCAGGACATGTAAGGACACGTGTATTGCACGTGATGAACACATAAAGAGACAAACAAGTGAAACAACACCATATGTGGTTATGGTGTGACACATAAACAATAGCTAAAAAAAACTAGACTAGACTGATATAGCGTGTAGAATATAACAGTAGCGTTCCATAAAATAAACATATTAAAAAGGCCAGAGAATGTTATATTGGCGACGAAGATAATGGAAGAACAACAGCAACAAGTTGAAGCAGGTGCTATTAATGTAAATGCACAGGCTGTGGCAATACAACCTTTACCAGAATTTAACCCAGATTCAGAAGTCGGGGCGAGTTTAAGCGCTCGTTGGAACCTATGGATCAACGATTTTGAGATGTTTCTCTTCGCCAGCGGGATTAGAGACCCCAAACGACAACGTGCACTGGTTCTATATCAAGCGGGACATCGTGTTCGCGAGATAGTTCGCCAAAAAACCGAAACCGGAGACGCCTCCGACTATGCAACAGCGAAAACTAAATTGAAGGAATATTTTGAACCACAACAAAATCGTAGATACGCAGTATACCAGTTTAGACAAACCAAACAGGAGGAGCATGAAACACTCAATCAATTTCATACGCGTCTACTGGCACTGGCTAAAACGTGTGCGTTTTCTGATGTAGACTTCGAAATAGAACAGCAAATAATCACTGCGGGAACATTAACAAGAATTCGTAAGAAAGCCCTACGTGACCCATCATACGACTTAAAGGCTACACTAATCGATGGTCGCCGTGCTGAGAAAAGCTCTTATCAAGCCCGTGACGTGGAATCTCAAGGCCAAGGATCAAATACCGTTCAAAAAGTGAACACAACGTCGCAGACATGGCGAAATTGTGGTGGCAAATATCCTCACGAGCGACAGTGCCCAGCACAGGGCAAAACTTGTCCGAAATGTGGCAAGTCTAACCATTTTGCGAATGTTTGTTGAGGCGGGATAACAAAGCCTAATCATCGCACGCGAGACGAGAAACAACGTCCACAGCAAACAAAAACAAAACTCGAAAGAGAGAAAGTCTGTCCATCCAGTTTCCAAAGTCAATGAGTCAGAATCATCCGATGATGAGTACCTTTATACGGTGACAAGCAATAAAACCCCCTAAGTCAATGTGAAAGCATATCAGCATTGGTTTAAGGCAACTGTCGACAGAGGTGCTACAATTAACGTGGTCGATCAAGAAACATTCGCGAAAATGGTCAGACCTAATCTAAAGGAAACAAGCATTAAAGCCTTTGCATTAGATGCTAAATCACCCGTGCGCTCTGTCGGCAAATTGGAAGCTACTATTGAAACTAGCAAACATAGACCTGGGACTTATCAGTCTGCATTTGCACAAAATATCGGACACGAATGATAAGAAACCTGATGATATCTTAAAAAAAACACGCAAACGTTTTCCAAAGACTGGGAAAACTCAAAACTGACAAAGTAAAGCTCAACATCGATAAACACCAAGCGCCGAAAGCCCAACCACAGCGACAAATTTCTTATCACATCAGAGAAAAAGTGAAAAACGCCTTAGAAGAACTTGAAAAACAAGACATTGAACGTGTGCCCGAGAGTCAGCCAACACCGTGGGTGTCCCCCATCGTCGCGGTCCCGAAAAAGGACGGAGGTGTCCGGATCTGTGTGGACATGCGATGTCTGAATGAAGCAATAAAAAGGGTACGTCATCCGATACCGACGGTCGACGACGTAAGTTTTGAACTCAACGGTGCCCAATATTTCTCCAAATTAGACCAACCCCAGGCGTACCAAGGATGGTGAGAGAAAGTGGATTTGTAAATCTGATTAAGCCATATGCACGCAGACGTGTTTTTTTAGAGCTCCTGAACCATACAACATTTTATATATTCATACGTTAGCCAAGAAATATTTTGCAATCATGGCGTATAACTACTTCTTTTCCA
>JBAHVQ010232233.1:0-10162 GCA_036872915.1 Nanipora kamurai
AATAAAACTCTCAAAATTTGTAAACAATCCAGTAAAAGTCGGTTTACGATAGACAGAGGAAGAAAATTTACCATCGGGGCGTTTGATTTGAATGTCGAGGAAGGACAGAGAGTTATCTTTTTCAATTTCATGTGTAAATTGAATAGACGGATGTTTACAATTTAGGTAATGCAAGGAAGGTAAAATATGATCGCGAGATCGAAATAGAACAAAGGAGTCGTCAACATAGCATCGATAATAAGCGGTTTAAATTGAGGGGGACAATCATTTAGCCAACTAGTTTCATGAAAGGAAAGAAAAATGTTGGCGAAAAGGGGACCTAGAGGGGAACCCATAGCAACACCATTAAGTTGTTCGTAAAATTTTCCGTTAAATATAAAGTGACAATTTTTGACAGTTAAATTTAGTAGCTGTTTAAATTGTCTGCGAGTAAAATTTTGAAAATGAGTATTGTTGCAGAAAAGTTGGTTAAGGATAATATCTATGGTTTCATCCAACGGTAGAAATTGTTTCATTCCTAACAAGATGAGGGCCCTTTATGTGAGAGATGCTTAAGATGCTGAAATGCAAGTAATTAATTTATTTTGTTATCGTGAAATATCAATTGTAAAAAAAATTGAAAGGAAAAGGAAAATGAAAAAATATAAAAAATAAAATGAAAAAAAGAATAATATTTATGATGTGCCTTAGCCTCGTCCCAAGTAAAGAAAGGAAAAAAAATGGAGGGCAGTATTTGTTCCTTTTTAACTATTAAAAATGCTTGAAATTCGGGTATTTTTGGTTTTACACAGTTGAGAGCATTCTTTATTTTGTTGAAAAGTTTGCCGATAAATCATTCTTCGGTTTCACTCCATGTACTGTACATTTATACCTTCATAACTATCAAAATAGTTCGAATACTATTTGTTTCCCAAAACCATTAACTTTCGAACACAAAAGTTATGCCCCACCCATTTAGTAATATTGATTTACCGTATTTAATATAATAAATGCAATCGGGCAACCTGAAAGCAATTATGTTATCATCTATGTTTTCCCCTAAACGTTTATTGGGTTGTTTCAGTTTTTCAACATTATACACTTTGGATAAAGCAAAGATTAAATACAACAATCAGAGATCCAGTATATCTTCTACACTCCTCCTGAAAACTCGAAGAGCTTTATATAGGCAAAACGTTGCATTGGGACCATCTCCTTACTAAAGGATCGTCTAATGAAAGATTTACACTTTTTGTGTTTGACGGAGGAGAGCGTCATCATAATGGAGTTGTAATCGACATTATTTGAGGCGTTTTAGCCCTAAAATCAGAAGTCGCCAACAGGCCTGCTGACATAAGCCTCTCGCAAAGCTAAACTGGAAAGCACTCGTAGTGTCATCGTTTGGGTCAAAGAATCCATTGTTGTGATTCCAGATGCATATCGGATTGTCCATTTGGCAGGTCTTGGTAGTGAATTAGTTCATTGTACTTTGTACATTGAAATCATCGTTTGCGCTTAAGATACCTTATATTCATATATGGAAAATAATAATTGCTCACCATACAGGAATACTCATCTTTACGTTTTATATTTTTAATGCGTGATCAGTGGACGTGTGCTTTCATGGATGTTAACAGAGATATATCACCTTCTACCTAAATATGCTTTGGACGCACTTACATAATCTTGGAGTACTCCTAGTTTAATCTTAATTTCAACATATCTCTCGTTACGTATTTCATTTCTCAGGCGCATCGGAAAGAGTTTCTCTTGGGGGTTTAGATCGAGTCGATAGCCACCTGTATAGGGGTTAGTTTCAAATATAATCTTTATCTTAACGTTCGTTCGACTTTCTGGCGCAGTATTTTAAGACATTAGTGATCGCAAAGACGGGGTCTGACTACCTCCGTTCGCTCTACGTTCACTAAGCTTCTGCCCTTTCATTTTCCCCGAAATTTTTCGATGTTGCGGGGTCACGAGCTACCCTTCTGATCATAACGCCTCTGTTCATACATCCATTCAAGTTTTAAAGAAGATAAAAATGACACTTTTTAGGAACAGGAGTTAAGTATAGTTATAAAAATAAAGTCTACTAAGAAAGACATTTAGGCACGACAGAAAGGGTACTAACTCTGATAATAGTTCATATCATTGGAATCAGAGAATCTTTATCCGTAAGGTATCAATCATCATGCTGCTGGGAATGCCCTGAACTCTAAATCGCTATTAGTCTCGACGCCAGACTGATGAGATAAGCCAAAGGTTAAAATTGACTGCTTTTAAAGACAGAACTTAAATTCCAAAGTTATAATTTATTAATAGCAGGTCGAAAATTCATACAATCGTTTTTCATGAGTAAAGCACAATAAGAAACAGTAAATAAAAAGTTTAAATTATTGGTTTTATCGTATCCTTCATAGGTTTGAATCATAAGCACAGACATTCAAATCATACGAGTGTAAAATTGCGCGGATGCGTGAACAGAAACCGACATTCCTTCAACATCCACTCTCTTCAGTAATTAAATTCATTCGGCATTTAAAATGAAAATGGAACGAGTGTTAAGTAAACGGAACTTATTCGATATTTTATGTAAACCCAGACAGATATTATCTGACCTAAGTAACTTTTTTTTTAATACAGGTAAGTTTTGTTGAATAACATCTTGCACAGTTAACGTGTTTTTCTGTATGCACTGATTATGGTTGGTCACAGCGTGTCACGGTGTGATTCTGTCACTGGTTAAACCTCCTCAAGTAAAACATAAAGCTAAAAGCATTACAACCCGACTATTTTAAGAAATAGAACTGGGAATATGCGTAAAGAACAAGTTTGGGTGTTTCATTTGGGTGTCCAAGCACGATGAAGCATAATGAAAAGTATTTTTTCGAAGTGTTATTTCCGAGTGTTTGGATCCCCTGATGAAAGACGGAAAACGCGTTCTTTAGATGGCTTCTCAAATGAGTACATTCTGAAGTAGATGTCTGACTGAATCTCAAGAAAGTTTAACTCTCGCTTTTTCTTCACTATGAGTTTGATAACGTCGCCCGAATACACACGTCCTTAGACCTTTATTATCAAAGCACGTGTGTTTTCATATCAAAGCACTGAAGCACATGAGTTTTGATATTTAATTATCAAACTGATTAATAATTCAGGAGGGAAATTCAAAAGAAATGAATGTTTAATCAATATCTGTTAATCGGATACAGAATCGTCCTGATTTACATAAACTTTTTCCTCAATTTACTAAGCTAAAATCACTTCAACTTGAAAAGTAGTTTGAAAACATGGCTATTTAGATGCATCCGTTTGATAACTCGGCTGTTACCTCGTGTTTTATATCCGATAAAACACTCCGGCGTTTTTTAAATATTACGTAAGGCCGTCGGCGGTTGATGATATCCGACACGTCAGAGTTAATGTTTCTTGAGATCCTTTCAAACACCAAGTTCAGGTCTTGCTCGTCTGAAAAATGTTTCATAAAAAACTGGATTATCCTTTCAAACGAAGCAATATTTTAGAAGAAAATCGAGATCAAGATGCGATTAATTTATTCAAGTGTTTGATCGTGGTATCAAAACAACGTCTCGGTGCTGATTTCTTTTGTATTTTCTTCATAATAAGCTATTAATGAGTTTGGTAAATATTATTTCAAAAACTCATTGATAACTCATTAGGGATAATACTAAGGAAAATCATAACCGTGTCGTATCTTTATATGTGGTACAGACACCCCCGTTTTCCTTGTCGAATTTTCTCGGCCTACAAAACATTAATTTTCAAACTTTCTTTGCGAATTAGCGTGTCGATGGGTTCGTTTTTGAAATCATTCAAAAACTTCGTAGTAGCTACGTGTTTTTTAGCAACATCTGTTCTTGTAAACCCAATATTTGAGTTATAAAGCAAGACCAAACTTGACGGTGATTTTTCGACTTTATTTTAAAGTCACTGATATCAAACCTAATATGTTTTATCAACAAAGTTGTTATCGATGATGTCATGGTCTCCAGTATGTAGTTATATAAATAACAGCTTAATTTGTAACATATTAAATTTGACATATAACTTTATTAGCAGAATTAAGGTTTTAGGAACAGTGATACAAGGTAAAAAAAACTAAAAAAACCTGACGATGCAACAACTCACCGTTTTTAACTACGCGACCACCTAGGTCAGCACAGTGAGCGTTCGTCATTTCAAACGGTTCAAAGCCTAAAAATTCTATTACATTACTACAGCTGTTTTACTGTGAGCAAGAAAGTAATGAGAATAAATTATCAATTTAACAATTACTGTTAGAAGAGACCAAATTGAGATCCTTAATGTATATACCTCTGCACTATGTTTAAGAGAGAAGGATTTATAAGCTAAGTTTGTAGTTTAATCTTTCGCCCGATGAATTTTTCGCCCGAATAACCAAACATCTTCTTTGTCCACATTTGTCTGAAATTCTACGTGTATTGGTAATATTAGCTTTTTGTATGGTTAGATTTGATTTCTATTTTTTTCGACTTTAACTTTTTTTATTTGTGTATCGGATATACCGCACCAACTATAGGTTCAAAAACTTTACTGGTGTGTAACATCAGATGCTAATACAAAATATAAAGTTTACGGAAGTCCATTACTCCAGATTTCAGCGGAGTAAATAGGACTTCAATTAGATCACCATAAAAGCTTTGGTTCCGCATAATGGTTCCCACTCAACAAGTGCTTGAAGGAAATGTACTAGTTATAATAAGTGCTTGTTCAGTTATTCGTAAAAAGCGAGATGTATAATTATATGGGACATATATATATATATTCTTGTCTCTCATTTCTAAGTATACTCTTACAAATGAAATATGCATTTCCGTGTCCCAAAAATACTCGGTGTATTAAATGTGTCTTATACTTGAACCCAAACACGACAGTTCAATAACCCAATAACAAAATCTTCGACAAGGAAAACTGGACAGCAAAGAATGATTTCAGGCCAATCTTGAATTTTGTATGCTCTGTATCACGGGAGCAGTCGTGTTTCTAAATTTTCCTGGGAACCTAAGCCGAATAAGTGCTTTAAATTAATAACAGATTTTTTTGAAAACAATACAAGGTAAGCATAACAACATAATGATAATAATAAAGTAATGTGATAATTACAAAAGTAATCGGTACAATAATACATTTGAGTGATAACCTATGGAACTGAGATGAAAATGAAAAACTCTGCGCTCAGCCTGACTTTAAAGCATAGAGGAAAGGTTATTCAGGAATGTCTATTATTTCTGATTCTCTCTGAGAAGGCTACTAATTTAAGTCGAATGAAATTTAAAAAATACGGTATCTCCGTTGTGTTTCGAACACGTATGAAATAAATTCCATCAGTTATTTTTTACGTTGCTAGCTCCCCTTGTTTCTTTAATTTCCTACAACATTTTAGGTCGCTCCTGACACAGGTTTTTCATAAAATTCACTAATTCAGTGAAAATTCTGCTATACTTTTTTGGTTATTTTCGCTATCTTTCGTAACCTTTTTCTTTCTATATCTTGATCACTAACTTTAAAAAAAGATGTAGACTGTAACATTTTAAATCAAGTATTTAAGTACTGAGTATTTATGTATTGAGTATTTAACTCATTGAAATTCACGCATACAAGGTGACCGCAATTTTCTGCTGTTCGGTTTGGCAGCCTCTTTACTTTTTATTAACTCTATTGCTTTGATAATGGAAAACTGTCTTTCAGTACCCAGCTAAAGTAAGTAGGTTTGGTCCAGTTTAGTATTCAAGTTACAAAGGCTTCAGCAATCGATTATAACGAATTGTCTGTCGATTCAACCAGTTATGGAGAATCACAGGTAAAAACTTAAAATACAAAATTATTACAGTTGAAGCTTTTGTAAGCGACCACCGTTCGGTATTGTAAATAGTGGTCGCAACTAGAGCTGGTCGCTTACGAGAATTGGTTCTTGTATGCTACCACCAACTGAAATTGCTGAAGTTGGTCGCTTACGACTTTACGAGAACTTGCAATGTGCCCAATTTCAAAGGATTAGGTACACAGTTGTTTGAAATTTGTTTTCTTTTACCAAGTACTGCATTTAATGAAACATTTTTTGAAACGAAACTACAAATACTGATTAAACATGAACGGATAGTCATGGCAATCATTTACAATTTGTTGAAATAGCTCTGGGTAGAAGATTATCTCACGGACTTAAACTGAGGGTCAAATGAGGCATCTTTCACGCGTGCAACAGCACTGGTCAGCTCTTCATTTCCATACCATTCGGAAAATTCTGTCAGTTTATTTCTCAGTAGAACAGGTTCATAAACATATTTGACTTGGAAAGACAGTAAACCGAGGAGCTGATTATGGTTTGGGAATACCGTGCAAGTACTTTTTTGACGGGGATAACCAAAAGTGTATAATTGGCTGAAATCTAAACTTGAAAGTCTGAGCTATGACGTTATCACGAAACTTTAAACGTTCAATGATTTATATACTAGAAGCAAGAAAGGGCCGTCTGTGTTTATATCCTGGCAGTCAGTTGAAAACAGCAATACTTTATTGTTACGCATTTTATCATCATATCACTATATTAAAATTTACAAAATATAAGTGTATGTGGTACTTTTTTAGCACAGTGTTCAACCATTGGAAAGGGTCTTTCAAGGGTACTGGCTTACAGGGGCTTAAAAAAAAAGAAAAATCTCATTTTGTAAATCTGAAAGGTGATTGCGGTAGCTTTTAGTAATAGAGTTTTATTAGGAATTTAAACGGAGTTTCTCCAGGTGGTCGCAACTAGAGCTGGTACCTGAGCTGAGAGTGGTGGCAAGCAGAGTTTCAATTGTACTTCATAAAGAGCAAAGATTTGTAATGTCTTAATCCAGTATATATATCAGTCTCTTGATTAGCCAATATGTTCACAAAAAGTGCCATCCACTGATACAAGTCGTGTTAAACTGGCTATAAACCAAGCATAGGAACGAATCCATAGGCGTACGGGCTGGGGGGCTGAGGGGCGGCAGCCCTCCCAAAGTTGGGAAGAGGCAGGTTTTTTTTGGGCAGGCAATTGGGCAAAAGAGATTTATGATTGAGGAAAAGGTTGGGATGGCGAGGGTAGTTTAGTTTGACGTATTCAGATAGCAAGGCATTACTGACAGCTATGTGCGACATGGATTATATAATTGGACTGTGTGTGCTGAAACTAATTCTAAGCAACACACAGAGTTTATGTCAATATCTCCAAGGAAAGAATATTGATGTACTTTCAGCGAGAAGAATCGCCAACATGACCTTTGAGACGCTTCGCCGCTGCAGGATTGAGCAACAGTTTAGCTTAGCGTAGCAGATGGCGTCATTAATGGGATTGAAGGTGAAAACCTGGCTGACCAATTCTCCGTTTGAGTTTCGAGAAACCAGGGCACCACGACATCAGCCTTTGCGACGTCTGCAAGCCCTTGTAGGTGAGCCAGCGCAAGGTCGTATTCAGGTGACTCCGGAATCCCACCAGCGAGTTAACACCTATTACCAATCTATTGGCAAAGTACTGTCTGAGCTTGAGCACAGATTCAGGGGAAATGATCAGGAATACTGTCTGCTCTTGGAGATGTCTGCCAAAGCGAAACCCCTAAGCAAGAGAGCTTTGCCACGGTTGCTAAAGTTTATGAAATCGATGAAGAGATTCTAATGGTTGAGCAGAAAATATTCGCGAGTTTTCGTCAAGAACGCGAATTCCCAAAAGCGAAGAAAGTGTCGGAGGTACTTGAGATGATGCAAGAAAAGGATGTATTTGACATGCTTCCTGAGTTTTCTAAAGTGATGCTAATTCTTGCAGTCATACCAGCTACATCTTGCTCTGCTGAAAGGTCATTTAGTGCTTTGCGGTGACTGAAAACCTATCTCCGAAACAGTATGGGTCAAGCTCGTCTCAACAATATCGCACTTGTTGACATTGAGAGGGCATACGCCAACGCTGTGACGGACAATGACATTGATCGAATCATAGATATATTTGGCCGCCGAAAGGGACAAGACAGCTACTTTTTTTAGCGCTTTAACGGTTAAACACTTAAAATCTTTTATCTTTTGTTCTTTCGTTGATCTCCCATTGTTCTGTCTTGTTTTCCTTTTTCTAAAGTGTTCAATATATCAGACACTATGCATTAAACATAGAGTGTAATTTACAGACTAATTAAAATACACAGTTCTTTTTCTAGTGACTCAAATGTTTGTGCCACCTACCCTAAAAGTTTTAGGTTGATACCCTTAATTTTTACTTAGTTTTTTGTTGTTCCAATTTTTCGACTGTTAATATTTTCTTCTTTTTTCACACTTTGTAGAAAAAGGACGTTATTTTACTCGACCAATATGTTGGGCAAAGGTTGGCAAAACGTCTAAAACGTTTTTATTAAAAACACTAAAACCAGAAGTATTTGGTGTATACCTAAAACGTCAAACTGGATTAAACTCGATCTTTCCAATTCACATGCTAATATCAGCAGTTGAAAATGCAAACTGCAATATGACTAAAACGGCAGTTTAAAACGTAAAATATTTGAGAAAAATTTGAAAGTTTTTGGGCAAATAGGCTGCCGGCCGTCCAGACATAGAAGCTTCCGTCCTCCTATGAACGAATCTATAATCTCTAGTTCTATTACCAAAGAAAAAGCATGTCAAAGTGGTTGGACTTTACATATTAAATTAAAAGATAGAAAGGCGGAAAGTCTGGGACAATCAATAGATGGTTTTCAAATAAATCGAACGTGAAAAATCTAACAGTTTTCCACAGAAATGTCCAACTGTATACAATACCAGTCGCATCGTTATATTCAATCAAAATCAGCTGCCAAAGCTGTTCAGGTACTGTGAAGGTCAACCTAGTGTTCCGACAGGAGGAAACCGGAGCACCTGAAGAAACCAGCGATTCATGATAGGAGCAAACCGGACAACACTCTTCTTGCATGTGACAGGGATAACTTTTTCAATCTGAAATTTACATGGAGTCGGGAACCAAATCTTAATCACAGATGTTAGAGACACGTGCACTACCAGTGATACTGTGCCACAAGCACCCCCGTTTCTTGCTTAACGTTCAAAAGAGATTATTTTGAAACCAAACCTATAACATAGCTGGTTGATAATTAGTAAAATGAACATCGGCAAAAGAATAAAACTAATGTTTTAACCGCCATAGTAACAGGGAGTTTATTCCATGACAAAGTATCGAAATTCCCGAAAAGAAAGTCACGTTTTGATTGTTTGAGATCTTTGCTTTTACGACCACCACTAAATTTAAGCCCAGCATCTATAAATAAACAATCAATCTTCGTTATTACATCCAACCTTTTAGATTCTACTCCGAGTATTATGAATCAAAGAGTCGTGAATAAGAATAACTTAGAAAGTTTAGAACGATGATCCTCTAAAGTCAAAAGTTGCAAACTATTTTTCTTCCTGACAAATACAAGATCACTTCTACCGAAGGTAGAAGAGTTGGAAACTGTTCTTAAATTGAAACGTTTTAGCTTGGTTGTAATTACCGAAACATTGTTAGATGAAATTGTTGATTCTGCAGTTAAAATAGATGTCTTCTCTTTAGTAAGACGTGACAGAATTTCCAGGTGTTGAGTATGAATATGTGTTTATAAAGTCATGCAGATACCCCTATAAAATCCTATCTGAGTTGTAAGATATTTGTTTTGAATCCCTCTGGATGTATTTAATTTGAGACCTCACAAGGTCTTCCGACCCTTTTCCTGTTTGATCGTATGTGTAGTCTTCCATGCACTATTTAATAATAACAATGCCCTTACTGAACATTTAACCACAAAACTTGATTTTGTCCTTGCCATGTACCCTAATGTTTCCAAATGCTGATGTTTTACTGGTTACTGATTTCCGTAGATGTTTGGTTAATGTGTTACGGAGATATTTTATGTTGAAGCAGCTTGTTAATGAACCCAAAAGGAAAATGCTAATTTAGATTTAATTCAATAAATATGTCAGAATATTATAACTCTCCGTGGTTACCTCTACTATTGGACTAAAGTGCAATCAATAATGGACTTACGAAGATGAAGGTCAGACAGGAAGGTAATTTTGACAACAACATTGTCAGTAAGATACAAGTTCACGGCAACCAGGTGAAATTTCCGACATACCAAATGCTACTCTGGTTTGTAAATATTATGAA